>JAVHLU010000946.1:0-41876 GCA_036785755.1 Colletotrichum ledebouriae
TAGAAGTTTAGTAGGTCGTTATATACCCTATAGAGTAGCCCTTCTTTAAGCAGGTCCTCTATATTACTAAGGTAGAGGTAGCCTAGGTAGCCTAGGCGAATATTAGTAAGTACGGCTTATACTAACTACTTTAATATAGAGAGAGCATTACTAATAATAGTATAGCTAGTAGACGAAGCGGTAATAGAGGCGGTATTTAATAGTATTATAGGTAGTGCGCGAGAGGAAAAGTTCATAGTTTCGTAGTTTAAATAATTAAAAACTATGTTATTATTAATATAAAGTTAAAGATCGTGAGGCTATCTAGTAGGGCACGTATAAGTGCGGCTATAGTTAGGAGAGTTATAATTACGTAACTAAAAGCTATGTATTATCAGGAGGCGCGGAGTTAGAAGGTCTGTTGCACTTAAGCAGGTAAAATCACTATGCAGTAGCCAGAGGCCTTATAAATAAATATATATATATATATATATATATAAGGTTATTACTATTATTAGAATTTATATAGATTTTTAAAGTATTTATTCCATAAAGGAAATACTTTTATAGTTATTATTTTATGTTTTATAGTTATTAAAGTATTATTAAAGACATGTTATATAGGTATATAACTATATATACTATAGTTATTTGTTAAGCTTTATATAAACCTTATAAGACTATTATAGAAACTTTAAGATATACCTTCGGTATTCTTACAATTATTTATAATATTAATAGCTTTAGCGTTATTGTTATTATTATTATTATTATTTTTATAGTTTAGGTATTCCCTTAAGACTAGGACGTCTTAATAGGTAAAAAGTGCACTTTCTTTATATTTAACCTAATTATATTATTTTCTAGCTTCTTTTATTATAGAGGGGAGTTATGTTATTAACTTAGAAGTATTTCTACTCTTATTACTAATAGTAGTACTCTCTGAATTACTACCCGAAGCGTGTCTAGAGATTAATTTATAGATGTCCTCTCGAACGTTAGATAACTGGTTATTACTGGTATTATTATTAGTTATATTGTTATTGTTATTATTATTGTTATTATTTATATCCTGAATTATATTGTTATTATTATTAATTTTATTATTCTTATTCTTATTAATACTAGCCTTAATAGTTGGATTCGGTAAAGAGTTATTACTAGGATATAGGGGAGAGATCTTAGTATTATTATTGAATTAGGATTTAATATATATAGGTAACTCGTTCGATTAAGTAATAAAGGTATTTTCTAATATAATAACGTCGGTTAACTCTTACACCTTTTTACTATTAATATTATAGACCTTATAACTATTAGAGCTATAACTAATAATAGCTCCCTTTAAAGCTCTAGGGTCGAGCTTCTTTATTAACAGATTATAATTTTTATAGTAGTATAAACTACCCTATACCCTTATAGTATTTATATTAGACTTTTGTTTATTCTTTAACTTAAAAGGAGTCTTATATTTAATAGCCTTATAGGGGGATCTATTATATAGATATATTAAAGCAAGGACTACTTCACCCTATAGATTTAAGGGTAGACCAGAGTTATATAAAATAGCCCTAATTTTATTAATAATAGTACGTATAATACGCTCTATTAATCCGTTAGATTTATAGGTATATAAAGGTCTAATATTATGGATAATACTACTATTATATATATAGTTTGTAAACGTTCATTAGTAAATTCTAAGCTACTATTTGTATTGAATTCTCTTATACGCTTATTATTATTATTATTAACTTCAGCCTTAAATTCATTAAAGGCTTTAGTAATAGACTCTACTAATTCATATCGTAATAGTTTTCCCCACACAAAGCGGGTATATTTGGTAATAAATATTATAAACTACCTATAGTAATCATAAGTTTTAGGACTTATAGGTCTATAAAGATCTGAAGCTATATAATCTAGATAATCTAGATCTTTATTATAAATTGATTTTTTATTAACCTTAGTAATAAACTTACCCTTAAGGCAGGCTTCATAAGGTGAAAGATTTATTATATTTATAGCCTTATTATTTATAAAGTTATTATTTGAGTTCGGAATTATCTAAAAGACTTTTAAGATATTTATAGCTTATATAACCTAGACGGTTATACTATAGTTTATATAGATCTTTATTATTATTAATAGTTATAGATTGCGTATAGAGTAGGTTATTATTATTATTATAGTTATTATTCCTCTTTAAGGGGGCTTTATGACCCTGATTTAAGGGTATTTTAAAGAGATAGAGGTTATTAAGCTTATAGCCCATAGCTATAATACGGTCTTTATATATATCGTATAGTATAGGTTTCTGCTATATAATAGAGGCTATACCTATATTATTAAGACGGCTTTGACTAAGTAAATTAATACCTAGTTTAGGTATATAATAGACGCCTTTTAATATTATTTTATTATTATTAGGATAAATATCTAAATGTCCTTTTATAGAAGAAGTAAGCTAATTCGCTTTGCCCTACTTTATAGAGGTATGTATTTATTTTCTATTATATAAAGGAGTATGATTTTAACTATATAGATAGTAGTAGTAGTATCGATATAAAATATAGTATTAATTTCGTTATAACGCCTTAATCCTAAGTCCTTTTCCTTAGTTATAATACTCTATTAAATCAAAGTACCTAAGGTTATATTATTAGTTGTATTATTATTATAAGGATTATTTTAGGATATATTTACGTTTTTAAACTCTTACTCTTTATTAGAGTCGTTAAGATCTATAGGATCCTCGTTTTAATTAATAGATTAATCTATAGATATATAGGGGGTTATTTAAGTATTATCTTTATCCTCTACTCCTTCTATAACCCTTAAGGTAGTTATATTAACTTTCTTATTAGTAGTAGAGGTAGAAGGTTTTTTGTTTTTATTATTACTTTTATTATTTTCATTATTAGATTTATTCTACTATACTAGGGCTTTTTTAGGGTATGGAAAGCTATAGTTATCATTAGTATAGCTAGTCTTTTTATAGTTTTTATAATATAGACCTTGTTACCTTTTCTAAGGCTTTTTAATAATCTTATTTTTATTTCTATTTTTATTATTATTAGTAGTAGAATTACTACTTTATCCTTATGCCTTAATTTATCTAATAGGTTAGAGAATAGACTATTAAGGTTCTAAGTATCCTTATTAGCCCTAAGACCCTAAGTAATAGTAGTTATAAAACTATTATACTCTTCGTCTAGGCTATTTAATATATATACTATAACTACCCAGTTAAGTAATTTAAGCTTATTATATACTAGGTTATCTATAAGTTTCTTTATTCTATTTATATATTCTTCTATAGAGTTAAAATTACTTAAGGTAGTATTAAATAACTATTTATAAGTTAGGAACTCGTTAGTAAACCCTATAGGCTTATATAGGTCTTTAAGACATTTCTAAGCCTCGTAAGCTATTATATTATCCTTTATAACCCTTAAGGGCCTATTCTTATAGAATAGCTATATATAGCTTAGAGCCTTATTATTTAGATTAATATTATTATTATCTATAGGCCTAGATAAGTCTATAGTTATATCTTTATTGATAAGTAGGGCCTTAATATATATAGACTAGACTTTATAGTTATTAGATCTAGAAAGCTTAGGGAGCTATACTTTTAAATTAGATATTATAATTAGGAGTATAATATATAAGCTCTGATATAGTATATAGATTATTATAGTAAAATAAGAGAGTTATATAGCTTAGTAGTATTAACTATAGCTTTGTTACATATCGTAGATTATTATAGTTAAACCTAGAGGTTATAGGTTTAACTCGTGATATTCCTCCTCTTTTATTCCTCTTTTAAAGGGTCTTCTAAAGACTCTTCTATAGAAAACTACCTCGTAGGTAGACTTTCTATAGTTAGAATAATAGCTAGTATATAGCTTATATTAGGCCTCGTTCGAATAGCGGTATAAATATAAATAAACTAAGACTTATAAAGGCTTAGGGATAACTTAAAGATATAATTAAGGGGAGCAAGGTTAAATAACTTCGCTATGATATTATCTCGCTTCGAAGTAATAGGATTAGAGGTATAATTAAATTAATATAGGTTATTAATAGCTTTATATTAGAGGTTTTAATCTTTTAGCTAGTGAACTAATCTAGCTAGTATTTCTAGTTTAATATAGGGTGTATAGAGGCTATATCTTTCATAAGTATACTATAAATAAGTAACTTTAATACAAAGAATACGCTTAAGGTACTTATTATAATATAGAGGAGATTAAATAGGTATAGGGTTATTAAAAAGGTTAGAGCTAGGCTTATAACCTATAAGAATAGCTATATAGGTAGTAAAAGGGGTAGTAGAATAGCTTGAATAATAGATATCAATAGATTAATTAATATTGTAATAAAAGCTAATAAATTTAGGTATAAGAGGATACATTTCCTAGAATGAATTGATAGAGAGATCGTTAAATATTAATAATATTATCTCTAAGTTATAAATCCTACCCTCGTAAAGTAAGGGGTAAGATATTCTAAAACGTAGCTATAAAGCGGCTAATTATTAGGCTAAATAAGCGGAATCGCGCTTAGATCACTATATGGTCCGTGCGTTCTATATGTTTATAGCTATAAAGCTAAGGACTATATATATATAAGGTTATTAATATTATTAGAATTTATATAGACTTTTAAAGTAAATATTTTTATGAAGGAAATACTTTTATAGGTATTATTTTATGTTTTATAGTTATTAAAGTATTATTAAAGAGAGATTATATAGATATATAACTATATATACCATAGTTATTTATTAAAGTTTATTTGACCTTTATAAGGTTATAATTGAAATTTTAAGATATACCTTCGGTATTCTTATACGATTAGATTAGCTAACGCCTTTATAGCTGTCTTATTATTAGTAACGCTCTCTCTATATTAAAGTAGTTAATATAAGCTATATTTCCTAATATTCTCCTAATAAGCCTAGGCTACCTCTACCTTAGTAGTATAGAGGACCTACTTAAAAAAGAGCTACTTTATAGAGTATATAATAACCTACCTAGCTTCTACTACTAAGTCGTCTTACTTAGCTATAATATAATAGCGCGTTATAGGGTCCCTTAAGGTATTAAGGAGAGCTCTCTTAAGGGCTATATGAATAATATACTCTCTATATTTAATAGAGTAGTTAATAAAGGAGCGGGTTTTATATATTATGTTAATACTAAACTCTATAATAATCTCTTTAATATTCTTGAGTTCGGAATTACGCCGCAGCCCCTTTGCAAAAGGATTATAATAAATTTACCTAGTTTATAAGTATAATTTGGGAAATATTATATAGGTATTTTAACCTATACCCTCTATTAGTTAAGGAAAATAATATAAGAACCCTATACGTTCCTATTACTTATAAGTAAACCCTTATATAAAGTTAGACGCGCGCTATACTAGGGCTAATTATATTAGAGCTAAATAAGCTACTAAGGCTCTTATAGCCTAGAAACGCCCTTATTAAACCTTCTAGTAAGGTAAAAGCTACTATATAAGATAACTCCTTAACCTAAAAGGTCGACCTTCTAGTAAGGTACTAAAGGTAAAAGCTACTATCTAAGATAACTCCTTAACCTAAAAGGTCGACCTTCTAGCAAGATAAATACTACTATATAAGAGATAACTCCTTAACTAAAGAGGTCTTTCCTAAGAGGTTCTTATAGCTAGAAGTATAAGAAGCTCTACTACTATAAGCAGGGCCTTATGCCTCTCCCTCTTCCTTATCCTTATTTATAAAGTCCTAGGTATACCTATAACCTATACTAAATCCTTAACTATATTAATACTAGATATTATATATAAAAACGCTAAGCCTGCGCGAGGTATACCTTTTAATACTAATAACGTATAAGAGCTTACTAGAGAGTTTAGTATTAATATAATTAATAAAACCTACTCCTTTTTTAACTACTCTATTATATATAAATAGTATATTATTAATATAGCCCTTAAGAGGGCTCTTATTAATACCCCTAGAGGGGATACTTATTATTATATTATAGCTAAGTAAGTAGACTTAGTAGTAAAAGCTAGGTAGGTCGTTATATATCCTATAGAGTAGCCCTTCTTCGAGCAGGTCCTCCGCACTATTAAGGTAGAGGCAGCCTAGGCCCCTTAGGGGTCGGTGAGTACGGCTTGCGCCGAATAGAGAGAGCGTTGCTAGCGGACGAAGCGGTGATTGAGGCGGTAATAGCGGCGCGGGTAGTGCGCGAGAGGAAAAGTCAATAGTTTCGTAGTCTATTAAACAATTAAAAACCACGTTATTATCGATATAAAGTTAAGGATCGTGAGGCTATTAATAGGTATATATAAGTATAGCTATAGTTAGGAAAGGATCATGTAACCAAAGGCTATATATTATTAGGAGGCGCGGAGTTAGAAGGTCTATTGCACTTAAGTAGGTAAAATCACTATATAGTAGCCAGAGGCCCTTTAATATTCTTTATATTAAAAGGTACACCTTATATAGGCTTAGCGTTTTTATATATAGAGTTTAATATCACTATCCTTAAGGATTTATTATAAGTTAGATAAGAAAGAGAGAGAAATATAAGGGTCTACTTATAGAGCTTCTTATACTTCGAGCTATAAGAACCTTTTAAGAAAGACCGTTTTAATTAAGAAGTTATCTCTTATATAGTAGTATTTACTTTATTAGAAAGTTAAGCTTTTAAACTAAGAGGTTATCTTATATAATAGCTCTTATAATATCTATAAGAATACCAAAGGTATATTATAAAAAATCTATTATAACCTTATAAAGGTTAAATAAACCTTGATAAATAACTATAGTATATATAGTTATATACCTATATAATATCTCTTTAATAACACTTTAATAACTATAAAACATAAAATAATACCTATAAAAGTATTTCTTTTATAGAATAAATACTTTGAAAATCTATATAAATTATAATAATATTAATAAGCTTATATATATATATTTATAATCCTTAGCTTTATAGCCATAAATATATAGAAAATGCGCACAGACTATATAGTGATCTAAGCACGATTCTACTTAATAAGCTTGATAATTAGCCGCTTTATAGCTACGTTTTAGAATATCTTACCCCTTACTTCACAAGGGCAGGATTTATAACTTGAAGATAATATTATTAATATTTAATGATTTCTCTATTAATTAATTCTAGCAAAAATATCCCCTTATGCTTAAATTCATTAGCCTTTATTATATCATTAATTAGCCTATTAACATCTATTATTTAGGCTATTTTACCGCCCCTTTTGCTACCTATATACCTATTCTCATAATAAGTAACGTTAAGGGAGATTAAAGTTAATCTCCTAAATACAAGGGGTTAGACCCGAGCTTATTTAACAATAGGTCGCTATAGTACTATTTATTTTGGCTAAAGGGGAAAAGGGGAGCTTTCCTCTGTAGTAGAGATTTTATTAATTTATAGGGAATTACTAGGTAGGCCCTAGGTAAGCCCTAGGTAGCTCCTTAAGGTAGTAAACCTAGCTAGAGGCCTAGGTAGGCTTAACTTAGGCATAGCTTATAATACTATCCACCCTCCTAGCTAGTCCTCTCCTAAGTATAAGCTAGGTTACTATTACTATTTATAACTAGCTTATAATAGGCTTTATATCTAATTATTACTATAGTACTTATTATAGCTTCTATAGGTTCCTAAGTAGGTATTATATACCCCTCCTATTTAACTAAGGCCTTATACCTCTATCCTTACCTAACTACCTTTTACTACGCTATATATATATCCTCTACGCGCTACTTAATCTCGCTATTATTAGCTATAATTAGTAGTAGCTAGGGGTTTATTCTTATTTAAGTAGGTAGGGGGTCCTCTAGTACTCTCTAGAGGAGGTTTATATAAAACCTTAAGTAAATATTACTAGGTATATTTAGCATAATAATGTATAAGCTTAGGACTCTTACTATAATATACTTATAGTATAGCTATAATAGCTTCTTACTAAGCCTAGGGCTTTTATAGTTAGCTATTAAGGGCTGGACCTTATTACTTACCTAGAACTCTTCTAAAGCTATTCTATACTAGTTTATATTCTCCTCGCTATATTACTATGCTATTATAATACTTACTTAAATAAAGTCTATTACTTCTTATAACTTAGTTACTAGGAGAGTAGCTATTATATCCCTAGAGGGGGTCCCTTATAGTATATTATTTATAACTAGTATAGGGTTAGTATAATATCTATCTATACTCTAGGAAGAATAGCGAGAGGCTAGTTATATTACTAACACTATTTTAAAGTATTAGTTAGGTAGTAAATAGTAGCTATCCCTAGTTATCCTATATCTAAGTTATAAATACTTATAAGATAGCTTATATCTCTTAGTTCTACCTCCTAATACCCCTATTAATCTATAAGTAGTATATAGTACTTAATAGTCTTTTTATATTAGTAAGATAGTAAAACTTAGCTTAAGTTCGGAATTACGCCGCAGCCCCTTCGCAAAAGAACTATAATAAATTCACCTAGTTCGTAAGTATAATTTAGGAAATACTATATAGGTATTTTAACCTATACCCTCTACTAGTTAAGGAAAATAATATAAGAACCCTATATATTCCTACTACTTATAAGTAAACCCTCTAAATATTACTATATAAAGTTAGATACGCGCCGCACTAGGGCTAATTACATTAGAGCTAAATAGGCTACTAAGGCTCTCGTGGCCTGGATAATAACGCCCTCGCTAAACCTTCTAGTAAGGTAAAAGCTACTATACGAGATAACTCCTTAACCTAAAAGGTCGACCTTCTAGTAAGGTGCTAAAGGTAAAAGCTACTATATAAGATAACTCCTTAACCCAGAAGGTTAACCTTCTAGCAAGGTGCTATAAATACTACTATACGAGAGGTAACTCCTTAACTAAAGAGGTCTTTCCTAATAGGTTCTTATAGCTAGAAGTATAAGAAGCTCTGCTGCTATAAGCAGGGCCTTATACCTCTCCCTCTCCCTTATCCTTATCTAACCCACGATAAATCCTATTATATCTTAACTATATTAGCACTAGACCCTATATATAAATACGCTAAGCCCGAGCGAGGCACGCCCTTTAGCGCAAATAACATAGAGGGGGTTACTAGAGAGTTTAGCTTTAATATAATTAATAAAACCCGCTCTTTTATTAACTACTCTGCTATATATAGAGAGTATATTATTAGCATAGCTTTTAAGAGGGCTTACCTTAATACCCCTATAGGGGACTTTATAAGGCGTAATAGTATTAAAGCTAAGTAAAAAAACTTAGTAGTAGAAGTTTAGTAGGTTATTATATATCTTATAGAATAGCCCTTCTTTAAGTAGGTCCTCTATATTATTAAGGTAGAGGTAGCCTAAGTAGCCTAAGCGAACGTTAGTAAGTATAGCTTATACTAAATAGAGAGAGCGTTACTAACGACGGTATAGTAAAGATAGTAATAACTTCTAGCGGATAAAGCGGTAATGGAGGCGGTATTTAATAGCAGTATAAGTAGTATATAAGAGGAAAAGTTAATAGTTTTATAGTTTAAATAATTAAAACCTACGTTATTATTAATATAAAGTTAAAGATCGTGAGGCTATTAATAGGCACGTATAAGTATAGCTATAGTTAGGAAAGTTATAATCACGTGACTAAAGGCTATGTATTATTAGGAGGCGCGGAGTTAGAAGGTCTGTTGCACTTGAGCAGGTAAAATCACTATGTAGTGGCTAGAGGCTGTAAAACTTAGCTTAGAAGTAGCTTACCTAGTTAAACTTATAATTATTAATAATACTATATAAGAACCTATAGAACTAGAAGTAGTAGATAAGGAACTAATAGGTATAAGCTTCTACTTTTATAATACCTATCTCCTCTAGTATTACTAATTTACTTAGCTTATTTATTATAACTTATAGGTATTAGCTAGTATTATTCTTTATAAATAGTACGTTAGTAATAAATTCTATTAAGAGGTCTAAGTATAACTAGGTTAATACTAATAGGGGTTTTAAGAAACCCCTCTTAGCTTATCTCTAGATATATATCCCTCTATAGATATTATAATTCCTTATAAACCTCTATATTATTTATAATTATCCTAGCTAGTAGAATTACTAGCTTATTATTTCTAGTATATTATTATAGCCTAGGTAAGTAGTTATACCTAAGTTATAGCTCTATTAAATAATCTTTATATAAAGCTCCCCTAGGAGGTTATTATTATTCTCCCTGCTAGGTACTTATAGCCTCCCTCTAAACATTAGCCTCCTCTAATTACTAATATTATACTTATTAATTTAAACCTTAACCCTTATATCTAGTAGGAAGCTCTAAAGCTAGTAAGTAACTATATAATATATAGCTTTATAAATTATATCCTTCTTTATAATCTCTAGCTATAGTACTTATAGTTTAGGGTTATTATTAAAGACTATAATATCTAGGATATTAATATAACCTTTTTAACTTCTGGTTACTAGGGGGCTAGCTATAGGTCCTTATAGGGGTAGGTATAATCTAATATTAGCTATAAAGCCCTCCCTTACTTCTACTTATTATCCTACTTTTATAACATATCTTATTCTCTCTAGGAGAGGGTATTAGGGGCTATTACTTCCCTATTAGAGTAATATTTAATAGTAAAGTTATATTAGGATAGCGCTTTTGCTTATTAACTCTAGTACTTTATAAGGTATTACTTCTTTATAAAGTATTTAAGCCCCTAGTAGTTTATTAATATCTTAAGGAGGTTATATTGTATAGCTCTAATCTCTATATATATTAATAAGAAAGAACTATTAGAAGCTCCTTATTATAAATAGGGTAGTTTTATTTAATAAGTAAGAGTTTCTATAAGTAGAATATGATAGGGTAATAGGTACCCTCTAGGTTAATTTAATAAAGTACCCTTCTTAGTATAAGTTTTAAATAGTTAGTTCTAAAAATAATCTTGTTTTTTAAATTAAATAAATAGAATACTAGCTAGATATTAAAAAGCTATTTAAGCTAAGAGAAGGCTTATTCTTAGTTATGCCCTTCTGAGAACGTTATATTCTTCCTAATAAGCCTTACTAATAGCTTAATAATATCTCTATACCTTAATATAAATATATTATAATATTTTATAAACCCTAAGAAGCTTCAAACCCCTTTTAGAGAGATAAGGGGTAGTTACTTAGTAATTACTTAAACTTTCTTAAGGTTATAAAAGAAACCCTCTATTATTATTATAATAAACCCTATATATTCAACCCTTTTTATTAAGAACTTATATTTATAGGGTTAAGGTTTAGCCTTATATCTACTAGCCTCTAGAGGACCTCCTAGACCTTCCTCTTATAGTTTTCCTTTAGCCTCTAGCTACTACATAGTGATTTTACCTACTTAAGTGCAATAGACCTTCTAACTCCGCGCCGCCTAATAATATATAGCCTTTAGTCACGTGATCCTTTCCTAACTATAGCTATACTTATATATACCCTACTATATAGCCTCACGATCTTTAAGTTTATATTAATAATAACGTGGTTTTTAATTATTTAATAGACTACAAAACTATTAACTTTTCCTCTCGCGCACTACCCGCGCTGCTAATACTGCCTCTATTACCGCTTCGTCCGCTAGTCCTCTTATTCGATCGGGTTAGCTAACGCCTTCGCTATGCCGTCGTTAGTAACGCTCTCTCTATATTAAAGCAGTTAGCATAAGCTATACTTACTAACGTTCGCCTAGGCTACCTAGGCTACCTCTACCTTAGTAATATAGAGGACCTGCTTAAAGAGGGGCTACTTTATAAGGTATATAATAACCTACTAAACTTCTATTACTAAGTTTACATACTTAGCTTTAATATTATTACGCCTTATAAAGTCCCCTATAGGAGTATTAAAGTAAGCCCTCTTAAGAGCTATATTAAAAGAATACTCTCTATTTATAATAGAGTAGTTAATAAAAGAGCAGGGTTTATTAATTATATTAAGATTAAACTCTCTAGTAACCCCCTCTATATTATTTATATTAAAAGGTATACCTCGCTTAGGCTTAGCGTATTTATATATAAGGTTTAGTATTAATATAGTTAAGGGATAAGAATAAGGAAGAGGGAGAGGTATAAAGCCCTACTTATAATAGTAGAGCTTCTTATACTTCTAGCTATAAGAACCTCTTAGGAAAGACCTCTTTAGTTAAGGAGTTACCTCTTATATTAAGTTCGAAATTACGCCGCAGCCCTTTTGCAAAAAGACTATAACAAATTCACCTAGTTTATAAGTATAATTTAGGAAATACTATATAGGTATTTTAACTTACACCCTCTACTAGGTAAAGAAAATAATATAGGAACCCTATATATTCCTATTACTCGTAAGTAAACCCTCGTATAAAGTTAGATACGCGCTATATTAGGGCTAATTATATTAGAGCTAAACGGGCTACCAAGGCTCTCGTAGTAACGCCCTTGCTAAACCTTCTAATAAGGTGCTATAAAAGCTACTATATAAGATAACTCCTTAACCTAAAAGGTCCACCTTCTAGTAAGGTACTAAAGGTATTATAAATACTATTATATAAGAAGTAACTCCTTAATTAAAGAAGTCTTTCCTAAGAGGTTCTTATAGCTAGGAGTATAAGAAGCTCTGCTATAAGTAAGGCTTTATACCTCTCCCTCTTCCTTATCCTTATCTCTTAACTATATTAATACTAAACCCTATATATAAATACGCTAAGCCTAGGCGAGGCACGCCCTTTAGTATAAATAATATAGAGGGAATTACTAGAGAGTTTAGCCTTAATATAATTAATAAAACCTACTCCTTTATTAACTACTTTACTATATATAGAGAGTATATTATTAGTATAGCCCTTAAGAGGGCTTATTTTAATATCCCTATAAGGGATTCTATAAGGTATAATAGTATTAGAGCTAAGTAAGTAAACTTAGTAATAGAAGTTTAGTAGGTTATTATTAAGTTCGGAATTACGCCGCAGCCCCTTTGCAAAAAGACTATAACAAATTCACCTAGTTCGCAGGTATAATTCGGGAAACACTATATAGGTATTTTAACCTATACCCTCTACTAGGTAAGGAAAATAATATAAGAACTCTATATATTCTTATTACTTATAAGTAAACCCTCGTATAAAGTTAGACGCGCGCTATACTAGGGCTAATTATATTAAAGCTAAATAGGCTACTAAGGCTCTCATAGCCTAGAAATGCCCTCGCTAAACCTTCTAGCAAGGTGCTACGAAAGCTACTATATAAGATAACTTCTTAACCTAAAAGGTCGACCTTCTAGTAAGGTATTAAAGGTAAATACTACTATATAAGAGGTAACTCCTTAACTAAAGAGGTCTTTCCTAAGAGGTTCTTATAGCTAGAAGTATAAAAAGCTCTACTACTATACGTAGGGCTTTATACCTCTCCCTCTTCCTTATCCTTATCCCTTAATTATATTAATACTAAACCTTATATATAAATACGCTAAGCCTAAGCGAGGTATACCCTTTAATATAAATAATATAAAAGGGGTTACTAGAGAGTTTAGCCTTAATATAATTAATAAAACCTACTCCTTTATTAACTACTCCGCTATATATAGAGAGTATATTATTAGTATAACCCTTAAGAGGGCTTATTTTAATACCCCTATAGGGGACTCTATAAGGTATAATAGTATTAGAGCTAAGTAAGTAAACTTAGTATTAGAAGTTTAGTAGGTTATTATATACCCTATAGAGTAGCCCTTTTTTAAGTAGGTCCTTTATATTACTAAGGTAGAGGTAGCCTAGGCAGCCTAGGTGAATATTAGTAAGTATAGCTTATGCTAACTACTTTAATATAGAGAGAGCGTTGCTAATAATAGCATAGCTACGAAGGCGTTAGCTAACCCGATTAAATAAGAGGATTAGTAGACGAAGTAGTAATAGAGGTAGTATTTGATAGTAGCGCGGGTAGTGCGCGAGAGGAAAAGTTAATAGTTTTATAGTTTAAATAATTAAAAACCACGTTATTATCGATATAAAGTTGAAGATCGTAAGGCTATAGGCACGTATAAGTATAGCTATAGTTAGGAGAGTTATAATTATATAACCGAAGGCTATGTATTGTTAGGAGGCGCGGAGTTAGAAGGTCTATTGCACTTAAGCAGGTAAAATCACTATGCAGTGGCTAGAGGCCGTAGGTTATTATATACCCTATAGAGTAGCCCTTCTTTAAGTAGGTCCTCTATATTACTAAGGTAGACTTAGCCTAAGCAGCCTAGGCCTATTAGGGGAACGTTAGTAAGTATAGCTTACGCTAACTGCTTTAATATAGAGAGAGCGTTGCTAATAATAGCATAGTTCTAGCGGACGAAGTAGTAATAGAGGCGGTATTAGTAGCATAGGTAGTATACGAGAAGATAAGTTAATAGTTTTATAGTTTAAATAATTAAAAACTATATTATTATTAATATAAAGTTAAAGATCGTTAGGCTATCTAGTGGGGTATATATAAGTATAGCTATAGTTAGGAAAGGTAGTTAGTAAGATCACGTGACCGAAGGCTATTTATTATTAGGAGGCGCGGAGTTAGAAGGTCTGTTGTACTTAAGCAGGTAAAATCACTATGCAGTGGCCAGAGGCCACTATCGTGCGCCGCGGATAGCTATCAGGGCTGCGAGAGCGCCTGAAGAACCTTACCTCTTATATAGTAGTATTTATAGCACCTTGCTAGAAGGTCGACCTTTTAGGTTAAGGAGTTATCTTATATAGTAGCTTTTACCTTACTAGAAGGTTTAGTAAGGGCGTTTCTAGGCCACGAGAGCCTTAGTAGCCCGTTTAGCTCTAATATAATTAGCCCTAGTATAGCACGTATCTAACTTTATACGAGGGTTTACTTATAAGTAGTAGGAATATATAGGGTTCCTATATTATTTTCCTTAACTAGTAGAGGGTATAAGTTAAGATACTTATATAGTATTTCCTAAATTATACTTATAAACTAGGTAAATTTATTATAGGTTTTTTATAAAGGGGCTGCGGCGTTATTCCGAACTTAAGGTTACTAGGGCTTTATTTTCTTTCTACTAGAGGCTTTAAAACTAAGCTATAGCTTATAATTAGATATTTAAGGTCTTTATAAATCTAATTAAAAAAAGTTATAAAATCCCCTAGGTTATATTATTTATTATTATACCTAGCTCTACAAAAAGTAAAGACTACTTATTAGAATATAATATCTAAGCAGGAGTTAATAAGGTATTATACCTTTATGTTTATAGGGTAAAACGCCTTATTCATAGCGATATTATGCTTTATTTATTATACGTAGGAGGTATATTCCTTCTACTTACTTAAAAACTTTAGAAATAGGGGTAGTAGCTTCTAGCATATAATACTAGGTATTACTAAAGCCTTATTAGTAGTATTTATAGGGTTTATATAGTTATATATTAGCTATTCCCCTACTTAACCTCCTATAACTATTACTATAGGAACTCTAGTACTACTATTAAATTAGCTTATAATAACCTATCTCGAGTTTTAGCTATATTATTATTAACTATCCTGCCAATTAATAGGGAGTAGCGCTCTACCTATTATAATTATTATAACGACAAGCTTAAATATATAAGGGTTAGACCTAAGTTTATACAATAATAAGTTACTATAATACTATTTATTTAAGCTAAAGGGAAAAGGGGAGTTTTCCCCTCTAGTAGAGATTTTACTAGTCTATAGGGAACTACTAGGTAGGCCCTAGGTAAGCCCTAGGTAGCTCCCTAAGGTAGTAAACCTAGGTAAAAGCCTAGGTAGGCTTAACCTAGGCGTAGCTCGTAATACTAAACTACTTATTACTTAATAAAGTGAAGTATAAAATGACTTTAAATATATTAGATTTAAGCGAATTAAAGTTAATTAAAGAACCTAGCAAGTTATATTATATTATATTAAAACTAAAGGTGCGTATTAAATTAACCCCTAAGTATTTATAATATAGCGTAATATATACATAAAAGTAGTAGTAAATCTAGCTAAATCGGGCGATGTTTATCTTAACTAGTTTTAAGTATAACCTCCTCTAGGATCTATATATAGAGATTTTAGAAAGTTATATATTAATATATTAATTGTTTTACACCACATACTATGTATTTTAATAATAATCCTATGTTACTACCGACATCCACCAGACACGGGTCCCTTAGATAGCTACATATAGCAAGGTATTTAAAATCTAAGCCAATCTTACCACGCGCTACCTGAAGTCCACTAACCTCTAAATTATATCTAGGCTTAATAATTAAGCTATATAATACAAACAAATTTATAAAGATTTATATAGCTATATGTATAGTTATATTTTATATATATTTTACTTTAACTTTATATGATTATTATAAAGGTTATAGAGTATTCCCTAAATTATTATTAAGAAAAAGATATTCTACTAAGAACAGCTATATTATTCCTATAGTATTTCCTATTATAACTTACTAAAGTCTTTCTTTTCTAAAAATACTATTTTAAAAAGATTTATTTATTACTTAATTACTTAATTATATAATATTAAAATACTATAGTAAATATATATAGTTATCAATATATAATCCTATGTAATAATACTTATTACTAAAAGTTTTAAATTGTATTTAGCCTACTATAGTGCTCTTAGATATGCTACCTTTAGTGGGATACTGTGCGATCAGCTTAGACTTCTAGCACCTAACTATATTTATCGAATCGACCCCCTAGGCGCGCGCGGTAGAGCATAATATGCGCGCAAAAGCAGCGCGAAATCCGGCCTAAATTAGGTAATATCTACTTTAGCTAGTTTTAGGCGTAAATTCTACCTAGATCTATACATAGAGATTTCAGGATAGTTATATATAAATCTTGAGTTACCTTTATACGCTATATTATATAATTTATAATTAATAGTCTAAGTTCCATATATAATACTAATTAAAGCTGTTTAGATAAATCTATAGTGTTAAAGTTATATATATATAGTTAATATATAAACCTTTAGTAAGCCTACCCTTAATAATACCTCTAGAGCCTCTAGCATCTTATTAGGATTATATAGCCTAGGTAATCAGCCCCTCTAATAGAATTAAACTTAGTATAAGCTTAGGTTAATAGGGTTATAAGAGTATATTAACCTAGATAATATTAAGAAAGAGGACCTTAAGGCTATCCTAAAGACCCCTCTTATAAAGCTATAATTCTAGGACTACCTCTAGAAAGCTAACCTCTTAGTAGTAAATACTTATTTTAATAAATTAGGAGTATTATTAACTCCTATATAAGTAATTACTTAGGGGGATTTAGGATAAGTCTCCCCTACTAGGTCTAGGCTAGCTAGATTATTTAATAATACAATAAAGCGAGATTAATATATATATACTATATGTATAATAATATATAAAGAAGAGGTAAAGGAGATTAAGGAGTTATATAAAGTTATAACCTAGTTTAAGAATTATATTTAAGAGATAGTTTATCTTAAGTATTATTAAACCTATTCTATCTTAGAGAACTTAATTATTAAGGGTATTATTTAGTTAAAAGTAAGAGTAGGGATTAATAAGATTTATTAGCTTAAAGCTATTAGAGAGGTATATATTAAAGCCTTCTAAATCCCCTATAAAGGGAAGATTATAATATAAAAAATAACCTCTAAACAGATTATAAAGTATAAAATAGCTATATTATAGCTAAGCGCTATTAAAGTAATAGAGAGTAGTAATAAGTTAGGATAGCTTAATAGCTTTATCTATACAACCTACTAAATACCCCTTATACTATAAGTAATAATATATAAGTTAGCTTATAGAAATAATACTAATAATGGAACCCTAAAGTTATCTAATCTTATTAAAGGTATATATAGAGAGATTTCCTATATATTTAATCTAATAAGCTCTAAATTATGTATTATAAAAAGAGGGGTATTTAGGCTAATTATAACTAATATTCCTATTTATATATTAAAGCCTCTTTAATAGTAAAGTAACTTAAAAAAGAGATAAACTAATAAAAGGTCTAATAAGTAGTAAGATAAGTATAAAAAGGGAACTAATAAGTATAAAGTATCCTCTATATCCTATTATCTATTATTAAAGTACTAGTATATCTTTATTAATAAGGCGCTAGACTAGTAGACCCCAAATAAGGCTATTACTAGGATAATTAAGAAGCGATATAAAGGGGAATTAGTAAATAGGATTAATTTCTTAAAGATCTCTATAAAGGACTAATAACTTATAATAAGGCACTAAGGAAGGAATAGACCTAAGGGAGTAGTATTTTTAATAGCTTATAACTATAAGCTATTTAAATTAGTATTACTAGATTTAGAATTAAGACTTTATATTTTAAATAACCTTACTTAGTTTAAAACCCTCTATAGTACTTATAATAAAGACTTTATCTTCCTAAGATCTAAGCTAATACTTCTTAAGCGAGATAGATCTATAGTTATAAATATAGTTAGACTAGGAGGGTATTAATTTACCCTCTACCTTAATAATACTATATATTATAGTATATTAATGGCCTCTGGCCACTATATAGTGATTTTACCTGCTTAAGTGCAATAGACCTTCTAACTCCGCGCCTCCTGATAATACACAGCCGGTATAGCGCGCGTCCGACTTTGTAATATTTAGTAGGTTTGCTTGCGGGTAGTAGGAACGTATAGGGTTCCTATATTATTCTCCTAAACTAGTAGAGGGCTTAGGTTAAAATACCTATATAGTATTTCCTAAATTTTATTTATAAACTAGGTAAATTTATTATAGTCTTTTTGCAAAGGGGCTGCGGCGTAATTCCAAACTCAATAGTATAATAATAAGTAATCTTATATCCTATAGACGCTTAAAGAAGAAGGGGTTATACTAGGATAATAAGCTAGATTAGTAATACCTCTAATAGTATAATAGGACCTATATAGCGAAGGTTCTAGATATTTATAACTAATATATCCTCGAGTATATACTAAAGAAGACCTAAGTAGCGTTTTATAATAATATTATACTAACTCCTCTATAACAAAATATATATATTAGATTAATAAGAAGGAAGCCTTAAAAAGGGAGTTATAGCAAGTAGTACCTATAACTTAGCTATATTAGAGAGGCTGTTATATACTAAATAGAAGTAGTAATATATAAAGCGAGGGTAAAGAGCGGGATACCTATTATTAAGTTCGGAATTACGCCGCAGCCCCTTTGCAAAAAGACTATAATAAATTTACCTAGTTCGTAAGTATAATTTAGGAAATACTATATAGGTATTTTAACTTATATCCTCTATTAGTTAAGGAAAATAATATAGGAACCCTATATATTCCTATTACCTATAAGTAAACCCTCTAAATATTATAAGTTAGATACGCGCTATACTAGGGCTAATTATATTAGAGCTAAATAGGCTACTAAGGCTCTCGTAGCTTAGAAACGCCCTTACTAAACCTTCTAATAAGGTACTATAAAAGCTACTATATAAGATAACTCCTTAACCTAAAAGGTTAACCTTTTAGTAAGGTACTAAAGGTAAATACTACTATATAAGAGGTAACTCCGTAACTAAAGAGGTCTTTTCTAAGAGGTTCTTATAGCTAGAAGTATAAGAAGCTCTATAAGTAGGGCCTTATACCTCTCCCTCTTCCTTATCCTTATCCCCTAACTATATTAGTAATAAACCTTATATATAAATATACTAAGCTAAAGTAAGGTATACCCTTTAATATAAATAATATAGAGGGGATTACTAGAGAGTTTAGCCTTAATATAATTAATAAAACCCGCTCCTTTATAAACTACTCTACTATATATAGAGAGTATATTATTAATATAGCCCTTAAGAGAGCTTACCTTAATACCCCTATAGGGGACTCTATAAGGTATAATAATATTAGAGCTAAGTAAGTAAACTTAGTAATAGAAGTTTAGTAGGTTATTATATACCCTATAGAGTAGCTCCTCTTTAAGTAGGTCCTCTATATTACTAAGGTAGAGGCGGCCTAGGCAGCTTAGGCCTATTAGGGCTTAAACGTTAGTAAGTATAGCTTATACTAACTAATAGAGAGAGCGTTGCTACCGACGGTATAGCTGCTAGCGGATAAAGCGGTAATAGAGGCGGTATTAGCAGCGCGGGTAGTATGCGAGAGGATAAGTTAATAGTTTCATAGTTTAAATAATTAAAAACCACGTTATTATTAATATAAAGTTAAAGATTATAAGGCTATCTAGTAGGGCACGTATAAGTATAGCTATAGTTAGGAGAGTTATAATCACGTGACTTAAGGCTATATATTATTAGGAGGCGCGGAGTTAGAAGGTCTATTGCACTTAAGCAGGTAAAATCACTATGTAGTGGCTAGAGGCCGCGGGATACCTATTATAATAATAAATTATAACACCTATAAGCTAGGAAAGATAATATACTAAGTCTATTAAATACTAAGAGAGGTTATTACTATATTAATACTAGGAAGATAAAAAGCTCTAGATCTTTACTTATTTAAATAAGGGTATAGAGGCTTTAGAACTCTATTACTATTCATAAAAAGATTATTAGGTTATACCTAGGATTACTATCTTAAGGATTAATTAATAAGAACCTTAATAAGGGTATTTACCTAGTTTATTAACTCTCTTAAGAGGGAACTTAGGGTAATAATTAAGGTATTTAAGTATAATAATAATATCTTAAAATACCTAGAACTTAAGGAGCTTATTTAGATATATAGTATTTAAATTAATCTATTAGTACTAAATACCTAGGCTTAAAATAATCAAAGAGAGAGGATTGCTATATTTATAAAGGTAAAGGCTAGATATCTTTATATATTATTAAAACTATGACTATACCTATAGCTAGAGATCTATATAATAGTAATATATACTTATAATTATACTCTACTATAATTAAGGGGCTAGAAAATACTATATAAGCTCCTATATAAACCTATAAAGGGTAACGCCGCTATACTAGATATCTCCTACCTTCGCTAGTATAGTTATAAGGCCTTTATAATAACTAGCTAAGCCTAGCTATATAAAAACTAACTCTAGCGCTTTAACCTAAGGGCTTAGATTAAATACCTTATAGGCTATACCTCCTCTGACTTATACTAAATATAATACCTAACTAAGCGTGAAGTTATTACTATATAGGATATTTAATTTAATAAGGCCTAAAGATTTAGTAGTAATATTAACAAGTAGAAGGATAACTTATAAGAAATAAACTAAGAGGATATTAGGGACTACTATAATAACGTTATTAGGTCGATAAAGCCCTAATAAGAGCTACGACTAGATAATACTAAGGATAAGAAAGAAGCTAAATAGTTACTATTAACTAAAGAAATAGAAATAGATAAGATTAATATACTTATTAAACCCTAGCTAAGTTAAAATAAGTTTAAATACTCCTAAGCTAAGTTCTAGCTTATTACTCTACTTTAATCTCCTCCCTTATTATTCTTCTTAATAATAAAGGATCTTAAGGTAAAGTAGTATAGGGCTAGTATTATTATTACTAAATCTAAGAAGTTTAGAATAACCTTAAGAACCTCTTATAAGGTAGCGTTCCTAGCTAGTATAAAGCTAAGTAAAACTTAGTAGCGAGATAACCTCTATACCTACTTATAATCTAGCTAACTTAGTACTAGCGAGGAGTATAGCTAGGTATTAAGCTATAAAGCTTAGGGGCCTCCTACTTAGTCTAATAGTAATAAAGAATTCTACTATAGATAGGTTAAAGAGGTTTCTATTAGGAACCTATTAGAGGGATCTATTATTATTACCCTTATCTTATAGCTAATTAGCTAACTACTTACTAGGGGATAAGTTTAGAGAAGCTAAAATATTATATCTAAATAGCTATAAGTAGTTTAAATTATAGATTAAGGTACCTAGTATAATAGTATAAGGGTATAAAATCCTTAGTTATTACTAGGTATATACCTATAAACTAGATAAATATAGAAAGCTAGTTAAAATCAAAGCGAGACTTATTATAAGAGGAGATTAATAGCCTTATAATTAAGGGATATATATACTATAACCCTAGTAGGGATATTCTCTAGGACACTAATTATATTTATAAATTAATTTAATATAAACCTCTTATAATGTAACGTAATTAATACCTTTATCTACGCTAATCCTAATAAGGAAATCTATATAGAGATAGCGCTAGGGTATTATAAGAATAGCTATATTCTAAAGCTACTTAAGGCCCTCTATAGACTTTACTACTTACTATTATTATAATAATAATACTTAGAAATAGGTCTTATAATATATAGGTTTAAGCGAGTAGCTAGTAAATACTACTACTACTATAATAATAAGATCTTATTCTTTTTCTATATTAACAACTATATACTTATATATCCCCTATCTAAAGAGTTAAGAGCTAGAATACTAATCTATGAACTTTAACTATAATATTACCTTAAAAGAGGTAAGGATATTTAGTAGTTTCTACGGATTAAAGTTATATAAAACTAACCTAACTATAAGCTATAGCTATAGCTATTATAATTATTCTTCTTTAAGACAGTATTAAAACTTCTTAATAATAAGCCTATAAGATACTATAGAACCCTAATAATATAAGATAAACTTCTACCCTATAATAGAGAGGTAATAAAAGGTAAGATTATAAGGTATTAGTAGAACGTAAGGTCCCTCCTATATATTATAGTAATAACTAGATCTAATATCTTATTTATAGTTAGTAGACTCGCTAGATTTAACTAAAACCCTAGCCCTTATTACTATATAATAATAGACTATATTATATAATACCTTATATATATAAAGAGACTATACCTAGAATATAAAGTCCCTAAGGAATTAACTAAAGGCCTTAAAATAGTATTAGACGCGAGTTTTATTAATAATACCTTAAATAGAAAGAGCTTATAATCACTTACTATAAAGCTATTTAGAGGGATAATCTTATAGAGAGTAAATAAGTAGAGTATAGTTATAATATTAATAATAGAAGTAGAGCTTCTAGCCCTCTTATAAGTAATAAAAGAGGGATTATTTATAAGCTAGCTAATTATAGCCCTATAAGTCTCTCTCTTCAATAATAAACCTCTTATATTTATAAATATAACTATTAATATTATACTAAAGGTTATAATCTAGTATAATAACCTATCAACTATAAGCCTCGTTATAAAGGAGATAGTTTAGCTATAAATAAGACTCCGCTATATTAATATTTATAACTACTAGCTATACTTAGAGGTTAATAAGGGGTATATTAAGGTTATTTATACCCCTTTAGTAGAGCGTATAATAAATAGCCTTACTAAAGCCCTCTTATAATAATCTTATAAGAGGTTTATTATATAATTAAGCCTTATTAATAAGTTATACCTAATAATAAAGACCTAGAAGATAGAGGAGTAATAAGAGGCTACTATTAGTAATACTAAACCTAGAGTAGGGTAAATCTATTACTTATAGCTAAAGGGGCGCCTAATTACCACTAATTATTATTAAATTAATATACTAAATACTATTATAACCTAGCTATTAACTATAAAAGGGAAGATATTTAATACCTTAAAAGCCTCTCCTCTTTAGTAATTTAACTCTCCTAAGATCCCCTTTATTATTATAAGGCCTTAAGTAAAGAAGCTTATAATATAAGAGTATAAGAAATAAAGAGAAGGGCGAGTAATATCTTAAGCTACTTAACTACTACCTAAATAACTTTATACTACTATAAGGATAATAATAGAGGATAATAATAAAGGGATAATCCCTAGGATATTATAAATACCCTTAACTTTACTCTTATAGGTATTACTATTAAGGGAACTAGGCTAACCTCCTAGATAGCTTATTAATTAATAAACTTAAGAATAAAAAGAAAGTATTATAAGGGATTACTATAAGTAATACTAGGTATTTATATATATTGGTATATAGGAGCGTTTAAGATAATTAAACGAAGTATTAAATAACTTGAAATATACTAGATTTAAGCGATTTAGCGTTAATTAGTAAAGTTAGTTAGTTATATTATATTATACTAAAACTAAAGTGGTATATTAAATTAACCCCCTAAGTATATATAATAGAGTATAGTATATATATAAAAGTAGCGCGAAATCTAGCCTAAATTAGGTAATATCTACTTTAGCTAGTTTTACATATGAATTCTACCTGGATCTATATATAGATATTCCAGGACAGTTATATATAAATTTTCAGTCACTTTTGCACCCCATACCGTATGATTCGATAGTATTTAACATCTATTGCATGCGTGCAGCGTGCGCCCCAATATCGCCCGAACAGCTGGAGGTTCCGCTGCTTCTGCCACAATTCCAGCCTGCACAGAAACCTCGACGCCCTGACCCATGCCATTGGCTGTCGTCGTCGACAGGCTCACAACAACTCAGGTCGCGCCATGTTGTTTCTGACCGGGCCAGTGTATCGTATGGCCGCACACGTCAGCGTGCCATTATTTCACTACGGGTTCCCTTATGTCTGTGGTCTCGAGTCCGCCCAAGCCGCACTTGTGGTCGGAACCGTCTGACCACTCAGCCTCCAGACGTACGACCATATTATCACATCACCTCAATCCATGCGCTGGCTCGTGCCAAAGTCCCAGCAACACAATTCAGGGGTGAAGTCTATATCTGGTGTTCATCAACTGGGTCATCCAATTACTAACGAGGTCTCGTAGGTAACCACCTGGAGAATGCTCCCACTGCCATAATTCATCTCCGTCTACCAGGCGAGCCTAACATGCTTTACATCGTGGCCTCCTCTCCATCCACCGACGTAGTCCGACTCTCTACAATTTACGGGCCTCCGATGGCTGGTCCGATACCTCTTTGCAACGACACTGGCCGTGTGCATTGAAGGTTCCTCACTGCCTGTCACCAACAAGAAGACCGAATGACTGAAGCCTCAGCTT
Source organism: Colletotrichum ledebouriae (assembly GCA_036785755.1). Taxonomy (NCBI): domain Eukaryota; kingdom Fungi; phylum Ascomycota; class Sordariomycetes; order Glomerellales; family Glomerellaceae; genus Colletotrichum; species Colletotrichum ledebouriae. The sequence continues at coordinate 24,947 of JAVHLU010000946.1, forward strand.
TCTATCGCAGTGGGGAATTCTCCAGGTACAGATATGACAAGAGAAACAGGCAAGTCAAGTTGAGGTGACTCGCCCAGGGGACGAAAGCATTTTGTACCCGTTGTTGAACATCCTAGTTTTGGTTGCAAACACAGCGACAGCGCAAAGCACAGGCAACCCAAGTTCCCCTGACTACAGCTTTGAACCGCGATGTTGTATCGCAGTCTCAAGGCCGCGGCCTAGCTTCCGATGTGGTATCGTAGGTGTGGTTTCCTACAGGTCCAGGTGTCTGACAGCCGCCACTTGCAACAGCTGAACCAGCCCGGGACATATCTGCCCACCACAGCTTGCGTCACATAACGTACACTCACCATCAGCGGCAGGTTATCACTGCGCTGCTTCTTTGTCTACTGGATGTCCCAGCAGTCCTCAGCGGCGTGGCAAAATTTGCTACAAGCAACACTAGCAGACAAGCTGTAATTGCTAATGGAGATCTTTTCGTCCACCAGCCCGTCCGCAAAAGTATCGGCTCCCTTGGCCATAGCACCGACGAAGACGCAAACACTCTCTTTGGGGCCCAACGTGTCGATGTAGTCTCTACACTTCACCAGAGGCGCCTCAAAGCTGAGCGTGACCTTGCGACAGTTGGGCGGAAGATGGTCGGTGACAGGGTTCTGGATGACTCGCAGAAGCTTCTCCTGCGAATTTGTCGAGCGGATCGACAGACGGTGCAGCAGCTGGACCATCAAACCAGCAAAACGCTTGAAGGTACGAGGAATGCGGACGGAAGGAGAAACCTCGATCAAAACGCCCTTGGCGGTATGAATGTAAATCTGGAGCTTGCCGGCTTTATTGATTGGCGAGTCGAGCAATGTGAGCAGACACTAGTTAGTGTGGTCAGCATGTTGAATGCAGACTTGGAAGGGCGCGTTATGGCGCTTGAAAAGCAAAGCAGTGCAGTGGCGGTGGTGTCCAACCTGGTGAGTGATATCTGGACGCGCATCACTAATGTCGCGGTTCATTTTGCGCATAACTCCAATGTGCTCGTCGCTGTTGAGCAGCGAATACTTCTCCTCTCGCTGAACGCCATTCCGTCCAGTACCACCGTGAGACGCCTTGTAGGTTTCAAGGCTGGCATTTGACAGTACGACAATGAGTCGCTGAGAACCCTTGTCCGTGTGGGGAATAGGGATGTTTTGCTCTGCGACCAGCTGTGGGAGAGCCGGAGGAGGAAGCGACTGAGTGCCTATTGCGGAAAATAATTAGCGGATGCCCCCAAACATATTATCAACAATCTGCGGCCTTGCCCTTGTCAGATTTGTCCGTCATTTTGGCTGACGCAGGATGCAATTCACACACAGACTTTTCAGGCGAACTTTTAGCTGTGGTTGCGAGGTCATACGGGAAGCGAATTTCAGGCAAGACTGAACCGGCCGGGCGAATTGGGATTGCCATCAATTGTTGAGAAGAAATGCATGCAGAGTGCTAAGAGCAACGAAAGAAGGGCACGGCGAAGGCGATGAGATGGTTAGAAGACGTTGGGACTTACGAGGTCGCTTCACTCCAGCACGGGCCTCCGGGGAAGACATTTTTACGTTTTTAGAGCGAGGGAGCTGGAGGGAGCCTCGGAGGGGTACGTAGGGTTTGAGGGGAAAATAAGACGTAGAGAGAGAAACAGAAAAAGAAAAAGGAATGTGATCTCGCGCGGTACGCGGCAGGATGCAGACGGTTAAACCTGTCGCTGGAATGATTCGTAGCGTTGGATGAGGAGGAAGGAAGGAAGCAAGTGGATGACCAAAAAAGCCTTTGGGGTAGGACAGATTTGGGAAAAACCCAACTTGAAGTTGCGAGGGATGCGGCTTTAATATGTGTTGGAAGGAGCGTGGTCTAGGAAGGGTCCGACTGCCAACGCGCTCGAAAAACTGTCAGGAACGACCCAGGAAAGCACGAGGGCACCGTGTCACCCAAAGGTAGGTCCTACCTTACCTGAAAACTCTACTGAGGTCGATGAGTGGAAGGGCGGGGTCGGTTCATCGGGGCATCCTGGAATCATGGGTCCACCACAGTCAGCCAATGGTGTCGGGTATTAACCTAAGCTATTCTTTTTTCTAGTGACTTTTTTTACTACCGATATTTAGCTATATAGGGGTAAAAATACTTTCTTATATAAATTAAACTCATATTATATTAAGTTCGGAATTACGCCGCAGCCCCTTTATAAAAAGACTATAATAAATTCACTTAGTTTATAAGTATAATTTAGGAAATATTATATAGGTATTTTAACTTATACCTTCTATTAGTTAAAGAAAATAATATAAGAACCCTATATATTCTTACTACTTATAAGTAAACCCTCTAAATATTATAAAGTTAGATGCGCGCTATACTAGGACTAATTATATTAGAGCTGAACGGGCTACTAAGGCTCTCGTGGCAACGCCCTCGCTAAACCTTCTAGCAAGGTGCTGCGAAAGCCACTATACGGAACTTATATTATATAATCTACTATAAAGATATACTTTATATAATATTTGAAAAGCTAGTATTATTTTTTATTCTTTTATATCTGTATAAAATATAATGAATTTTTATAACCTTATAATATAGTTAGGTGCTAAGAGTCTAAGCTAATCGCATAGTATCTCACTAAAGGTAGTATATCTAAAAGTACTATAATTAGCTAAATATAATTCAAAACTTTTAGTAATAATTATTATTATATATAATTATATATAAATAACTATATGTATTTATTATAGTATTTTAATGTTATATAATTTAATAGTAAATAAATCTTTTTAAAAAAGTACTTTTAGAAAAAAAGACTTTAGTAGGTTATAGTAGGAAATACTATAGGCATAATATAGCTTTTCTTAGTAGAATTTTCTTTTCTTAATAATAGTTTAGGGAACATCCTATAACCTTTTACTATAAGTATATAAAATTAAAGTAAAAGATATAAAATACTATAACTATATATATAGTTAGATAGATATTTATAGATTTTATTTCTATTATATAGCTTAAGTAGTAAGCCTAGATATAGTTTAGAGGTTAGTGGACTTTAGGTGGCGTATAGTAAGGTGGGCTTAGACTTTTAGCACCTTACTATAGAGGATTTAAGAACCTTAAGACTTAATATAAAAGATATAGAATTATAAAATTAATTTAATTATATTATGGATTAATTTTATCTCTATATGCTCTTTTCTAATTACTTAAGTTAATAAAATATTAATATTTATAAAGCATAATGCCTTATAAGATTATAGTTATATATAAGTATAATCTTGTTATCTAGAGGTCGATCATATTAAGTTTATAATTACGCATCTAGTTTATAAATATTATTTAGAAAATACTATATAGATATTTTAACTTAGGTACTCTAATAATTAAGAAAAGTAACATAAAAACTCTATATATTCCTACTAGTAAGTAAGCTCTCTAAATATTATACAGTTAGATACATACTATATTAAAGCTAATTATATTAGAAGTAAATAAACTATGCAAACCCTTATAATAAGGCTATTATATAAGAGAGAACTTCTTAACTTCAAAGGTTGACTATTTAATAAAGTATTATAAATACTATTATATAAGATAACTCCTTAACTTAAAAGGTTAACCTTTTAGTAAGGTACTAAAAGTACTACGAAAGCTACTATATAAGATAACTCCTTAACTTAAAAGGTTAACCTTCTAGTAAGGTATTATAAATATTATTATATAAGAGGTAACTCCTTAACTAAAGAGGTCTTTCTTAAGAGGTTCTTATAGCTAGAAGCATAAGAAGCTCTGCTATAAGCAGGGCCTTATACCTCTCCCTCTTCCTTATCCTTATCCCTTAACTATATTAGCACTAGACCCTATATATAAATACGCTAAGCCCGAGCGAGGCACGCCCTTTAGCGCAATCAAAGATATTAGAATTAAACCCTATGTAATACGCTTATTAAGATATATCCTTTTTTATAAATAATATGTAAGATATTACTAGAGAGTTTGATATTGGAATAATTAATCAAACTTGTTTCTCTTAATTATTTTATTATATATAGAAAGAATATTATTAATATAGCGCTATATAAGAGTCTTCTTAATACTTCTATAAGGGACCTTATACTATATTATTATATTATAACTAGAGAAATAAACTCAGTAATAGAAACTAAGCGGGTTATAATATACTGGAGTATCTTTAAAGATATATGATATAAAAGTATAAATATTTACAATTATATTTAAAAAATTCAAAAGTCTTATTAGATTGATAATACTAATAAATAGAAGAGAGAGGGGTTATATATAGTATTAATATAGTCAATTAATTATATAGAGTTAATATTAGAAGGGTAGCTAGTAAGGTAGGAATAATATAGAAAGCTAATAAAGTAGATTCTATAAGGGGTTATTTAAGTACTCGCTAAGTCCTAGTTAGTCTCATTTAGGCTATAGATCTAAAGCTAGATCTAGCTTACTAAGTAAGTAGGAGTTCTACTTACTAAGTAAGTAAGTAAATATTTCTATATTAGGAGTTTTTCTTTTATATTAATAATTGCTTAATAAGCTTATTTAAGTATATAGATTAAATAATAAGTTACAAGCTATAATTAGCTTCTAAAGAAAGTAAAATGTAGCTGGGTTTAGGTATAATCTTATCCTCCTATAGTTCTCTATAATAATCTATTATTATATTTTTTTTATTATGTAGATTATTTATTCTTCTATTTAAACTATTGATATATTCCTACTACATTAAGTAATATCTTCATTAATATATCAATAGGGTTATTCTTACTATTCATCTATTAGATCTTAATTAGCGTATAGGGCTTATATAACTAATAGAGGGCTATGGTATTAATTATAAGCCTCTTTTCTTTTATGATATTAAGTTTAATTGGATACGTACGTAGTAAGTATAGGTTAGTATATTTTACTATAGGGATGGAGCTAAAAATACTTAGCTTAGTAGTAACTTATTAAAAGATTAAAGTAATAATGAATATAAAGTAAGTATTAGCTTAGTAGTAACTTATTAAAAGATTAAAGTAATTGAGCTCGGAATTACGCCGCAGCCCCTTCGCAAAAAGACTATAATAAATTCACCTAGTTTATAGGTATAATTTAGGAAATACTATATAGGTATTTTAACCTATACCCTCTACTAGTTAAGGAAAATAATATAAGAACCCTATACGTTCCTACTACTCGTAAGCAAACCCTTATATAGAGTCGGATACGCGCCGCACCGGGGCTAATTATATCGGAGCCGAACGGGCTACTAAGGCTCTTATAGCAACGCCCTCGCTAAACCTTCTAGCAAGGCGCTACGCTAACTCAGATCAGTCTAGGCCTAAGATACACAGGCTATATATTATTAGGAGGCGCGGAGTTAGAAGGTCTGTTGCACTTGAGCAGGTAAAATCACTATGCAGTGGCCAGAGGCCAAGATTAAAGTAATAATGAATATAAAGTAGGTACTTAACCATAATATAGATCTCTAAAGCGTATATATTATTAATAGCTTATTTATACTTAGCAAGGCTATAGTAGATAATATTACTATTAATTATAAAGGTTATTTATTATTTATTATTTTATTAGTAACTATTATAATATAACCTAATTATAATAACGTGGTTCATTAGTTAGCTATGCATATTAGTTAGCCGCGCAATCCTTCCTATATCTATAATAATATCTAGTATTTCTTGACCATGATATATTAAGTCAATTATTAGTTATCGCTATTAGAATCTCCTAATAATTTAATATCCTTAGAATAGGTTTATATATTATATCTAGTCTTACTATATATATTATAATATCTCTAAGCTAGCTAGGCTCTCTTTAATAGACCCCCCTCTTTATCTTCTTAAGGTATTAGATATTTATATTTCTTTTCTCTTTTAATAAACCCTTAGACTCCTCTATATTAAATACTCCTCTAAGCTAGACTTATATCTTTATAGCTCTCTAGTATTTTATAAATACTATATTTCTATTCTCAAATATATAAAGCTAATTAGTTAAAAGAGTAAGTAAGTATATTATTACCTATATACCCTTTGATAATTACTTAAGTATAGTAATAATTAATATTAAATTAGCCTCTTTAATAAATATAGATCTAACTTTTAATAAGTTAGATTATAAGATAGTTTATTATAAGTTAGAGAGTATTTATAACTCCTAAGGTAGTAGTATTAAAGAGTTAGCTATAGGAGGTATAAGTATTTATAAATATATATTAAGCTTCTAAATAATATAATCTATATTCTATAGTAGAATCCTAGCGCCTAGGAATATAGATTTAATATTTCCTTTATGAAAAGCCTTACTATAAGCTTAGTAGAAGGTAATAAAGAACTCGGACTTAGTAATATAGTTTTAGAGGCTTAGATAAGGAGGTTAATTTTATTGCTATATATATATTTTAGAGGTATCTAAAGGGTAATATCTAATAGCTAGAGTAGATATAATAAATATATAAGTATATTAATTATTATAATATTATTCTATTTATAGTAACTATTAAATTTAGCTAATAAATAGCTCTTATAGCTAATAATAATAAGTATCTAGTAAATACTCTTAGTTTAGTCCTTAGTATATTTATTAGGGTATTTAATCTAGTTAAGACCTATCTAATTATCTATCTATCTATTAGTAGTAGGCTTAATAACCTAGTTACGTAGAAAGTTTAACTCTATAGTCTAACTAATAAAGTAATATATACCCTTAATAATTATAAATAGAGGGATATACTACCCGCCTAAATTAATATATTTAATAACTATAGCCTATTTATAGTTACTAAGCTAGATAGACTTTACTTTACTATATTAATTAGCGCGTATTACTAGTATTAATATAGTAATTATATTTATTATAAAGCTAGTCTTATTAAAATGAGAAAGGTCCTTCTCTTAGACTTTATATTTAGTTATTATATTATATAATAATATAAATTACTTTAAAATAACCTCTAGGTCCTCGTAAAAAGCTTTTTAATAATTATATAGATACTTAAACTTAGTTTTTAAAGTAGGATATAAGTCTATAAACTACCTAGTATATTACTTTCTAATAGGCGTATTATTATATACCTTATAATAAGAGATTAGCTATAATTTCTATATTAGCGAGGTATAAAGGAAATGTTCTAGTATCCTATTTAATTATATATTAGAGAAGTATTTTCTCCTTAATTAGATTAAGTTTATATTATTAAGATTGGGTAGGTTTATATTAAGGTTAGTTATTTATTCTATTATATAAAGAGCTTTTAGGGATGCTATAGCTCTTTGCTATATACTATATACTTAGCTTTTAGCTTATAGTATATATTAATTAGATCGCTTTAATAGTAAGAAGAATCTTATCTTCTTATATCTAAATTAGTATTATAATTATAAAGTAATTACGCGTTAAATATAGAAGTAGTTAATAACTAAGCAGGTCTAGGAAAAGGTGCGCGGCTAACTAATAAACGACGTTATATGGTTTAGATTATTAATAAATAACTTATTTAAAAATATAATAAGTTTAGTAGTACGTAGTAATAATATAATAAATATTAAGCTTTATTTAAGTTTATTCTTTAGCTATTATAAGCGCTTATTAAGAGTAGTAATATCCTTATTAGTTAGTATCATAAGCTACGCCCGGGTTAAGCTTACCTAGGTTTACTACTTAGGGAGCTACTTAGGGCTTACCTAGGGCTTACCTAGGGCTTACCTTGTAATCCCCTCCAAACTAGCGAAATCTCTACTAGAGAGGAAAGGTTCCCCTTTTCCTCTTTAGCTTAAAAAAATAATATGATAATAACTTATTATTCAATAAACTCAGGTCTAACCCCTTATATATTTAAGCTTATTACTATAATAATAATAAAGAGTAGAGCGCCTCTCCCTACTAGTTAGTAAAATAGTTAATAATAGTATAGCTAAAACTTAAGATAAGCTATTATAAGCTAATTTAATAGTAATACTAAAGTATCTCTAGTAATAGTTATAAGAGATTAAGTAAGGGAATAGCTAATATATAGCTATATAAATAACTATAAGCATTATTAATAAGGCCTTAGTAATACCTAGTATTATATATTAGAAGCTACTACCCCTACCCCTAAAGTTTTTAAGTAAGTAAAAGGAATATACCTCCTAGATATAATAAATAAGATATAAGATTACTATTAATAGGGCGTTCTACCCTATATATATAGAAATATAATACATTATTAATTTCTATTTAAATACTACTTTCTAATAAGTAATCCTTACTTTTTATAAAGCTAGGGGGGATAGTGGATAATATAACCTAGAGTACTTTATAACGTACCTTAATTAAACTTATAAAAACCTTAATATTTAATTATAAGCTATAGCTTAATTATAACCCCTCTAGTAAAAAGAGAACGAAGCCTTAATACCCTTCTTATTAAAATTTAAGTAAATACTAGCTAATTTAAGTAGTATAAACTAGCTAAGTTAAATCTAGATTTTACTTCTAGAGGCCTCTCTTAACCCTAAGTAAAGGGATTAGCTAATTACTATTAACTTATTAGTTAATTATAATAGCTAGCTCTTAAAGGGTTAAAGTATTATATAGAAAATAGAGCGCTAAAAGGCCCCTAGTAACTACTTAATAACTTACTAGAGACCTATTACTAAGGATACTAAGAGGGATACTTATATAACTAAAGCTATATATAGCTTATAAGTTAAGAAAGTAAGATATTACAATTATTAAAACTCTAGGTCCTCCTTAGATACCTCCCTAGTATAATACTAATACTTATAAAAAGGTATAAAAGACTCCTATATTTATTATACTTATAGGGTTAGAGGGTATATTACTTAGCGCTATTTTAATAAGGAGGATTAATTACTTAGGGTTATAAAAGTAAAAAGTCTAAAAGAAGAACTAATATATTATAAGGTTATAAATAACTACTAGATAAGAGCTAACCTTTTAAAAGAAGATAAGGATTTAGGAAAAGACTAACTCTAGAGTAGAATTAAGCTCTAGAGCTTATGAGAGAGGAGACATTAAATTAAAAAGAATATAAAAAGGAATAACTAGCTAATAATAAGCTTATTATTATTTAAATTAAAGTTAATAGAAGATATCTAGCTTATATTTTAATAAATATTAGGAGTAATACTTATATAATAATTTACCTTTCTCTAGCTTAATACCTTTACCTTCTATATATTGAAAAAAGATGTTAACTTATAAGGAGATATATACCTAGTAGATTATTACTAAGCAATACTCTAGGTATAGTAGTATTTAACCTAGAGATATATAGCTATACCTAGTATATTTTTATATATATAATTAATAGCTAAGACCTTAATATTCTCTTAAGGCGCCCCTAGATAGAGTAGAACTAGATTATTTATAATACTATAGCTTATTAAGTATATTATAAGAGGGGGCGCGTTAGGCTATACCTAAAGGATTAAGAAGAAACGCTCCTTATAAAGGAAATAAGGGCTATAAGGTCCCTTAATATACCCTTATTCTTTATAATCTACTAACGCCTAGTAAGATAATAAAATAAGTACTAGGAGAGTATTATAGAAGTATTAATATAAGCCATTAGCTTAGCTAATATTAAGAAAATATTTAACCTAAAACTAAAGGAGGATTAATAATATTATTTACTAAACTAGGTATTAAGGGAGTTCTCTAACTTATTTAACTCTAATAAGGCTTACTTATTACCCCTTAAGTAACCTAGGATATATTATTAAATTAACTTTATATTAGGATTAAATAGAAGGGAGCTATTACTTCCTTAGGGTCCCTTTTATAATATATTAAGAGAAGAGCTACTAGTACTAAAGAAGACCCTATAAGACCTCCTAGATAAGGGGTTTATTAAAGCTAGTAGCTTACTAGCTAGGGTATTAATACTCTTTATAAAAAAGCTAAGTAGAGGGATTTACTTCTATATTAATTTTAAAGCCTTTACTATAATTATTTAGAAGGATTACTACCCCTTCTTACTAATCTCTAAGATAATATATTAAATAAGTATAGCTAAGTAATATACTAAGCTAGATATAATAATAGCTTTTTATAAATTAAGAGTAATAGAGGGGTATTAAGAGATAATTATATTCTATACCTAGTATAGATTATTTAAATAAGTAATCTACTTATTTGGCCTAACTAGCGACCCTACTAGCTTCTAGTAGTATATTAATAATACCCTATAGGACTTCCTTAATAACCTTATTACTATTTATATAAATAATATACTAATTTACTCTAATAGAATAAAGAAAGATTATAAGAGGAAGGTCTAGGAGGTCCTCTAGAGGCTAGTTAATATTAAGCTAAACCTTAATCTTATAAAGTATAATTTGTTAGTAAAGAAAGTTAAATATATAGGGTTTATTATAATTATAAGGGGGCCTCTAGCCACTGCATAGTGATTTTACCTACTTAAGTATAACAGACCTTCTAACTCCGCGCCTCCTAATAATATATGGCCTTTAGTCACGTGATCCTCTCCTAACTATAGCCGTACTAATAAGTACCCATAGCCTCACAATCTTTAACTTTATATTAATAATAACGTAGTTTTTAATTATTTAATAGACTATAAAAGTATTAACTTTTCCTCTTATATACTACCCGCGCTACTAATACTACCTCTATTACCGCTTCATCCGCTACCTATACTATTATTAGTAACGCTCTCTCTATATTAAAGCAGTTAGTATAAGCTATACTTATTAATATTCGCCTAGGCTACCTAGGCTACCTCTACCTTAGTAATATAGAGGACCTGCTTAAGAAAGGGCTACTCTATAGGATATATAATAACCTACTAAACTTCTACTACTAAGTTTACTTACTTAGCTCTAATATTATTACGCCTTATAAAGTCCCCTATAGGGGTATTAAGATAAGCCCTCTTAAGGGTTATATTAATAATATACTCTCTATATATAGCGGAGTAGTTAATAAAGGAGCGGGTTTTATTAATTATATCGAGGCTAAACTCTCTAGTAACCCCCTTTATATTATTTATACTAAAGGGTATACCTCGCTTAGGCTTAGCGTATTTATATATAAGGTCTAGTACTAATATAGTTAAGGGATAAGGATAAGGAAGAGGGAGAGGTATAAAGCCCTACTTATAGCAGAGCTTCTTATACTTCTAGCTATAAGAACCTCTTAGGAAAGACCTCTTTAGTTAAGGAGTTACCTCTTATATAATAGCGTTTACCTTACTAGAAGGTTAACCTTTTAGGTTAAGGAGTTATCTTATATAGTAGCTTTTATAGTACCTTTAGTACCTTACTAGAAGGTCGACCTTTTAGGTTAAGGAGTTATCTTATATAGTAGCTTTTATAGCACCTTACTAGAAGGTTTAGCGAGGGCGTTTCTAGGCTATAAGAGCCTTAGTAACCTGTTTAGCTCTGATATAATTAGCCCTAGTGCGGCGCGCGTCTAACTTTATAATATTTAGAGGGTTTATTTATAAGTAGTAGGAATATATAGGGTTCCTATATTATTTTCTTTAACTAGTAGAGGGGATAGGTTAAAATACCTATATAGTATTTCCCGAATTATACCTACGAACTAGGTGAATTTATTATAGTCTTTTTGCGAAGGGGCTGCGGCGTAATTCCGAGCTTAAGAATTATAAGAGAGGGCCTCTCTTATAACCTTAAGAAACTCTTAGTAATTATTATATAGCTACCCTTTATTTCTCTAAAAGATATCTAAAGCTTCTTAAAATACATAAATAATTATAGTATATTTATACTAAGATATAGGGATATTATTAAGCTACTTATAGAGCTTATTAAGAAGAATATAATATTTTAGAAGGGTAATAACTAAGAATAAGCTTTTTCTTAGCTTAAGTAGCTATTTAATATCTAGCTAGTACTCTACTAATTTAACTTAGAAAATGGGTTATTATTAAGACTAACTCTTCAGGATTTAAATTAAGAGGGGTATTTTTTTAGATTAACCTAGAGAATATCTAATACTTTATAACATTCTACTTATAAAAGCCCTCGCTTATTAAGTATAATAACTCTATTTATAATAAGGAGCTCCTAGTAGTTCTTTCTTATTTATATATATAGAGGGCGGAGCTATATAATATAGCCTCCTTAAGATATTAATAAATTATTAAGAGCTTAAATACTTTATTAAGAAGTAGTATCTTATAGAGCGCTAGAGCTAGTAAGTAGAGGAGCTATTCTAAGATAAGTTTATTATTAAATACTACTCTAATAGAGAGATAATAGCCCTTAATACCCTCTCATAGAGAGAATAGGATATATTATAAAGGTAGGATAATAAGTAGAAATAGGAGAGGGTTTTATAGCTAGTACTAGACTATACCTACCCCTATAGGGACCTTATAGGTAGCCCCCTAGTAAGGAGAAAATAAAAGGGTTATATTAATATCCTAGATATAATAGTTTTTAATAATAACCCTAAACTATTAGTATTATAGCGGCCTCTAGCCACTGCATAGTGATTTTACCTGCTTAAGTGCAATAGACCTTCTAACTCCGCGCCTCCTAACAATACATAGCCTTCGGTCACGTGATCGTAACACTAGACAGCCTCACGATCTTTAACTTTAAGGAGTCACCTCGCATATAGTAGCGTTTACCTTTAGCACCTTACTAGAAGGTCGACCTTTTAAGTTAAGGAGTTATCTTATATAGTAGCTTTCGTAGCACCTTTAGCACCTTACTAGAAGGTCGACCTTTTAGGTTAAGGAGTTATCTTATATAGTAGCTTTTACCTTACTAAAAGGTTTAGCAAGGGCGTTACTATAAGAGCCTTAGTAGCCCGTTTAGCTCTAATATAATTAGCCCCGGTATAGCATATATCTAACTTTATATATAAGGGTTTGCTTATAAATAGTAAGAACGTATAGGGTTCCTATATTATTTTCCTTAACTAATAGAGGGTATAGGTTAAAATACCTATATAGTATTTCCCGAATTATACTTGCGAACTAGGTAAATTTGTTATAGTCTTTTTATAAAGGGGCATGCGGCGTAATTCCGAACTTAAAAAATTAGTATTATAGCTAGAGATTATAAAGAAAGATATAATATATAAAGCTATATATTATATGGTTACCTACTAGCTTTAGAGTTTTCTATTAGATATAATAGCTAAGGTTTAAATTAATAAGTATAATATTAATAGTTAGAGTAGGCTAATATTTAGAGGGATGCTATTGGTACCTAGCGGGGAGGATAATAATAACTTATTAAGGGAGCTCTATATAAAGATTATTTAGTAGAGCTATAACTTAAGTATAACTACTTACCTAAGCTATAATAATATTAGAAGTAATAAGCTAGTAGTTCTACTAGCTAGGATAATTATAAATAGTATAGAGGTTTATAAGGAATTATAACATCTATAGAGGGATATATATCTAAAGGTAAGCTAAGAGGGGTTTCCTAAAGCCCTTACTAGTGGAAAGCGCTAGAACTAATAGGAACTAGAAAGATAATAAATAATATAACTCTACTTATAAAGGGGTGAGAATAAAAAATAGGCTTAAAAGATATATAAAAAAGAATTTAAATCTAGCTAAAAGAGATTATCTATATTAGGTATAGATTTACTAAGAAAAAGCTAAAAAACGAGGTATAGGATTATTAAGGTACTAATAATAATAATATATAAATAATACTAAAGTCTGCTACGCTCCTCTCCTCTATACTCTACTCTATAGTCTTCTTATAATAAGCTTATGCGCTAAAGCAGCTTTTTTAAAAGCTATATAGCTAAGTCTATCTTATCTTATTCTAATTATCCCCTCGAGACTCCTGATGATATTATAAAGGAGAGTCTTAAAGAATAAATAAAACTACTTTAATAACGTCTTCTAGGCGGGCGATCCTATTACTAAGAAGGTCCCTTAGGTTTGACTATCTTCTATTATAGGCTATATCTTAGTAATAGCCTTACTACCTCTTCCTCTTTATTATACTCCTTATTTTACTCTAATCCTTAGTATAGCTAAAACTATCTACCTTATTATACTAGGTATAAAAAGTTATAATAATATGCTTCTTTAGGTATATTCTACTCGATTTAATCTTATTACTTAACCCTCTACTAGATACAATTTATATAACTATAGTTATACTTATTTAAAGAATTAGGTTGCCTAGGATATAATAGTATATCTATAAGTATAGTTCTTAGGCGTAGCTTAGTAGTTAAATTATAACTTAGTATCTATAAGACTTATAATTAAAGCTATTATTTAAGGTATTTAAGCTTATTATCTAGTATTTTAAATAAAGTAGACCTAGATAATATTAATAATTTCTAAATAAGTAAAGGAATACTTATTATAAGAGATAGTATAATATTATTATTATTTCTAAAGTCTATTATATTACTATCTATAAGTAAAGGAGTAAGAGGGCGTAAAGGGAAGAAACGTGCTTCCTAGAAGTCTTCTTAGCTTAATAAGGTATCTTGTAGAGCTATACTACTATTAATAATTAGAGTATAGAACTCTATAGTAAATATAGAGATATATTAGTTAACTAAGAGGATTTTAAACTTAGTAAATAATATACTATCCCTTAAAGTTATCCTATTAAAATATAGTAATAGTAATCCTTTTTAAATTAGAGCTCTAGCTTATTTAATATACTAGAGGCTATATATATATCTATCCCTCTATTAAAATAAATTAATTATATAGATATTAATTAATAAGAGCTTTCGGAGCTATTAAGGAGCTCCTATCTTATAATACTACGTATTAAGGTCCTATATTACCTTAATAAAGTACTAACTACTATTCCAATCTTATATAGAGTTATAATAGAAGTAGTAGCTAGTTAACTAATTTATAAAGATCGTAGCTTAGTAATAATTACCATACTTTAGTAGAAAGCAGGCCCTAGCAATATCCTAAAGGCTTATTACCTCTACTTCTTTAAGTATTATAGAAGCCTTATTAATCTTTTTTCTAAGCTACTAGGCTAATTTATAGATTAGGGTATAGATACTATAAGGGTAACTCTTAATTATAAATATAAAAAGGGCTATAACCTCTAAATTATCTAAATCTTATTATCTTATTAGCTTCCCTTATATATTATAAAGGTCTAACAAATATTCTACTTGAGCTATAGTTATAATAAATAACCCTCTTCTATATTAAGTTTAAGTAATTCGTAAACTCTTAACTCTATTATATATATTATAGGACTATTAATATAAGCTTAACTTTATTTAGTGTAGGGTTCCCTTTAGGTCTTATAATATCAAATACTACTAAGGTGTTAATAGGGTTAAATATAACATCTCTTAGGGTAATAAGGGGTAATATAGATAGTTTTATAAACCTATGGTAGTTAAGATACTTTATAGAGTTAGCTACCTATTATAAGTTATAATCCCTCTTTTACTTTTTATACTAATTCCTTTTTTCCATATTTTAAATATTTAGTTCTTTTAATAATTCTTTCTCTCTATTTAACTCTTTTAAATTAATAAGAACTATTAGTCTAGTTTATAAATTAATATCCTTAGGTATTAATAGCTTAATATCTACTTTATTTAGAGAGTAAACCTTTAGGTGTATAGATTAAGAGGTACTTAGCTATTTAATATTAAATATTCTTTTAATTTACCCTTTTCTTAATATCCTTATCTCTTAATTTAAAGTAGTAATTATGTAAAAGCCTTTCTACCCTTAGTTAGATCTAGTATTCTTTTAAAGTATTTTATCAATAAAAGCTATTAATAAATAATTAATCTAAGCTTAATACCTTATTTTAATAAGCTATTTTAGTAATACTAGGCTCCTAATTTATATAAAAAACCTAAGCTAAGTATAAATTGTAGACTAGAAGCTTATAATAAAGGGTCTAGGTATTAAAACTTAAGAAGGTATAGTTATCTTATTAAAACTTACTTAGCTTTATATTCTAATAGAAAACTTATAATAATAAATATTAGAGTTTATAGCTATCCTTTAGCCCCTCTTCCTAACTACTAATTATTATAAAACTAGTTTCTCCTATCTTATAGATTAATTAATAGACTTATAATAACTATTTTAGTAAAATTAAGTACCTATAGATAAATAAGAAGTATATCAAGGGACTTAGCTTTAATCTAGCTAATTATAGTATCCCTTATATCTCTATTTTTAAAGTTATTTTCTATACCTCTAATTATATTATAATAAAGTAGTTAGCTAGGCTTAATAAGATTTATAAGGTAATAAGTAACTACTAAGACATCCCTAATATAAATTAGAGTTATTAATTTAAATATAGTAATAATATTAAATATACTAGCTATAACGTATTATAAATATAAAGAGCGAATTATCTTCTCTACTACCTTTAAGGTTTTATTCTAGGCCTCTAGCCACTGCATAGTGATTTTACCTACTTAAGTACAATAGACCTTCTAACTCCGCGCCTCCTGATAATATATAGCCTTCGGTTACGTAATCCTCTCCTAACTATAGCTGCACTTATATATACCCTACTAGATAGCCTCACGATCTTTAACTTTATATTAATAATAACGTGGTTTTTAATTATTTAAACTACGAAACTATTAATATTGCCTCTCGCGTACTACCCGCGCTACTATTAAATACTACCTCTATTACTGCTTTATCCGCTAGTAGCTATACTATTATTAGCAACGCTCTCTCTATATTAAAGCAGTTAGCATAAGCCGTACTTACTAACGTTCCCCTAATAGGCCTAGGCCGCCTAGGCTACCTCTACCTTAGTAATATAGAGGACCTGCTCAAAGAAGGGCTACTCTATAGGGTATATAATAACCTACTAAACTTCTACTACTAAGTTTACTTACTTAGCTCTAATACTATTACGCCTTATAAAGTCCCTTATAGGGGTATTAAGGTAAGCCCTCTTAA
>JAVHLU010000947.1:0-41829 GCA_036785755.1 Colletotrichum ledebouriae
GACTCTATAAGGCGCGATAGTATTAGAGCTAAGTAAGTAAACTTAGTAGTAGAAGTTTAGTAGGTCGTTATATACCCTATAGAGTAGCCCTTCTTCGAGCAGGTCCTCCGTATTACTAAGGCAGAGGTAGCCTAGGCAGCCTAGGCGAATATTAGTAAGTATAGCTTACGCCGAATAGAGAGAGCGTTGCTAATAATAGCATAGCTGCGAAGGCGTTAGCTAACCCGATCGAATAAGAGGACTAGCGGATAAAGCGGTAATAGAGGCGGTATTTAATAGCAGCGCGGGTAGTGCGCGAGAGGAAAAGTTAATAGTTTCGTAGTTTAAATAATTAAAAACCACGTTATTATTAATATAAAGTTAAAGATTGTGAGGCTATGGGCATGTATAAGTGCGGCTGTGGTTAGGAGAGGTAGTTAGCAAGATTATATAACTAAAGGCTCTGTATTGTTAGGAGGCGCGGAGTTAGAAGGTCTATTGCACTTAAGCAGGTAAAATCACTATGGAGTGGCTAGAGGCCAGATACGGGTCTTTATTTATAGGTATAAGGCCTAGATACTAAAGGGTTAAGGAGAACTCCTTATACTAGAGCAGTAGCACGTCCATTAGCCTATAGAGCGCATAGTATAGTTTAATCTACTTTCTAAGCTACTTAAACCTATCTAGTAACTTATAAATAATTAGGTCTTCGTTTAGATCCTAAGAGGCGTTTAGGAACGTATTAATAATATCGGATTATTTAACTTTGAGGTCGAATTATATAGTAATTACTATTACTACTCTAAAGGTATTAGTAGCGAGGGTTACTATATAAGTCTATTTGAGGGGTAACTTCTCTTACTAACTGCCTTAAATGCAGATCCTTACTTTATACTAGTTAAGGATATTATCCGTATTAAATCTATAAGTAAATACCTACTTTAAAGTGATTAGTCTCTTTATTATTATCTCTTAATTAATAACGCGCTATATATCTATCTACTATAATTTACCTATCTTAACCTTAGCTGCTTCTTCAAAGTAAGTTCGGAGCGCTTATAGGAGGTTTAGAAGTTCCTTCTATAAGTAAGGTAGCTTAGTAAGGTTATTAGTAGTAAAACGTTTATAGATTATTATAGTTATACGAGCGGGTTTCGCGCTATAAATAGCAGTATAAATATAGCTATAGAGCGTATAATACCCTATATTAGCTTTTAAAAAGGCCTTCTACTAATTAGGTATCAAAGTCTTAAAGACGATAGATACCCGCTCCCGCTCTATATAATATCGGAATTAAAACTAGTAACTAGAGCGGGATTTGCTTTCTACTATTCCTAGTTATAAGTTACTAAGTAGTAGATTATATAATTATTAGCTTTAATAGGTTTAGCTATAGCCCTCCTAATTATATACCTACTTAGACCTCTATTTAGTATTAGCCCTCTCCTCTCTATCCTAGTATAACTATATTAGTAGATTTAAGGGCCTTCTATCTAAAGGTTCGTTCTCATTACTCTTACCTACTTTAGAAACGTATTATAAAGCGGGTAGTAGTTTAACTATAATATAGTCCTCGATCCGTTCCCCTTTAGAATTAACTTCCCTAATAGCTTTATATATATAGTTTATTTCTAATATATATACTATGCTTACTACTCTATTTATTAGGGCTAGGCTTTTATCTAGCTCTAGCATAGGATTAGGGGATAATAGCCACCCCCCCTTCTAACTTACCTATCCCTTTAGAAGTTTTAGAATTCTTCTATTTAGAGACTTAGTTATAAGAATAGGGGTTAGTATAAGTAACTATTTAGTTATAAGTATTAATATAGCTTCGTCCTTATTTATAACGCCTAAGATCTAAAGTTTAAAGTTAACTTATAATATAGGCTCTTTAATCTCTTCTACTATCTTATAGATAATATCTTCTAGGATAGCCTCTTTTACCTTATCCTTTATATAGAAAATCTATTTATTAAACGTTACGTTCTATATAATAAGAACTATTTATAACGCGGGGATCTAGACCTTATATAAGTAATAAGCATTTAGAATATATCCTGCTAGGTATCTAATATATCCCCGTAGTAGTACCTTAAAGTCTCTCTTATTAATTCCTCTCTCTTATTCCCTCTTAAGGGGGTATATATAGTAGCTATAGGTATATATATATCCCTAGTAAGAGCAAAGGTCGCGGGTTAGGGCTACTCTATTATTAAGTTACTACTAGTAAAAGTACTAGTAGAACTATTCCTCTTTAATTTATAGTAGTGAACGCTAGTTGTAGCACTTAAGTAAGCTTATATTATATAGTGTCGTCGCTACTAGCACTATCTTAGCTTATAATTTTATAAGTAAGCTAGCTATAGTAAGTATCTTAATCGTTCGAGTTATATCTTCCTAACTAGCCCGTTCCCCTCTGCTATTTAATTCCTTTATATATAGAGGGGTAGCTTTAACCTCTATTCCTTCTATATAAGTCTAATCCTTATATCCTATATAACCTATAAGTAAAATTACTAACCTCTTAATATCTTATCTAACTTTATGAATAGAAAGTCCCTTCTATTAAGATACCTATCGCTTAAAGGTATATAGAGCGAGTATAACGCTACTATAGGTCTTATTAACGCATAGAAATATAAAGAGCTAACTAGTATATTTATCCTTAATAATAAGGAGCTACTAGTTCTAGTTAAAGCCTTCAGGGTAGTTAAAAAGATCCTATGTAATCCTAAAGTAAGGGTATATTACTTTATCTTCTAACGTTTATCTTAAAACTACCTATTTAGTATATATAACTATATAGTATTAGTACTATAAGTATATCGGGCCTTTAATCCTTACCCCCTAAGTAGTATATACTAGCTACTTTAGAGCCTTAGGGCTAAGGTACCTGCTTTACAGGTACTAAAAAATTATATTATTACTCTAGTCTAGTAGTAGTATAAAAGAGGTATACTTATATATTATAAGCACGTAGTTTATATTATTAAGAACTATATTAATACTTCGGGGGATCCGCTTAGGAATAGAGTATAAGGAACGAGGCTTATATTTAAGGAAAGCGAGGTTTGCCTTCCTAATAAGTTTCTTAATTATAACGCTATTCTTATAGGTTCTAAAGCGAAGTATATAGTTATACCCCGAGTACTAGATACCTATTTTCTAAAGTCATATTTTAGAGATAATATTAATATAAAAGTTCTCTATATATCCTATATTATAGAGTATAAGGTCCTCTATATTTATATCTTTTAAGCTATTAAGAGCGTTCTTAGTAATCTATATACCCTTTATAATAATTAGGTATAAAGCTATTCTAGAATTAACCTATTCTCTTTTATAATACCTAATTAAGGAGGGGATAAGTAGGGACTTATTATTTATAAAGTCTATCCCTCTATAGTTATCTAAGACTATAGACTTATATAAAATATAAGGTCCTAAGTAGGGGGTTATAAAGATACTTAGGTGCTCTTTATCTAAGTTAACTATATTATCCCTAACCTTATTTAAGAGGGCTATATAGAAAGAAACTACTACTATATTAATAGGGTAGCTTAGGGCTACGTTAGATTTCTTAGACGAACCCTTATTACCCCCCTTATTATTTTAGTAGTTTTTACCCTTATAGAGTATAGTATATAGCTAGCCCTTATAAGTAAGTTCTATATAAAGATTAGTAAAATATAGCTTACTATTTAACGAGTTATAGATCTAAGCTGCTTATATATCTATTACTAATATATAGGGGCCCTTCTAGTAATATCTAGTTAAGGCAGCTTCTAAATAGTTATAATCGCTACTTAGCTATTAATAGCTCGACCTATATAAGCACTATTTACTACTAGATAAGTTACTAGTTATAAGAACGCTTAATAGATTAGCCTTATCTATATAGCTAGCTAGCATCGCAAAGACCCTAGCGCTTTATCCTTATAACCTTAAGTAGAGTATATACTTATATAAGAGGTCCTTAAATATATTAATATATTAGCTTATATTTTAAACTAGTATCCCCGCTCGCTCCTATTTAAGGATATCTATAACCTCTATATTAGCCTTAGTAAATATAAAGTAATAACTTATAACTTAAAGAAAGGGTTTTAAAGCAAGGGTACTACTTACCTTAGGAAGCTTAAGCTAGGTAGCGTAGAGGTAAATACCCCTAAAGTCCTTAATCTAGGCGTTAGGATTAATACTCCTATTCGCCCTTTCTAAGACGTAGATATACTCTTCTTAAATAGTAGTAAGAGTACTAGCCTTACTCGGAGCGTAGTAATATTTAAGATTAATAATAAGGCTATAAAGTATTATATCCCCTTTAGTAAAAAGTTCTATATATATAAGCGTAATAATATTATGAGTAATAATCTCTATAACTAGATAGTTAATCTATTCGAACTCCTAGTCCTCGCAGGTTTCCTTAGATTATTATATAGCGAGCGAATAAAAGTACTCTAGATACTATTCCTATATACCTATAGTATTCTTATTAATTATAACTAGGGCGGCTAGAGGCTAAAGGGGTTATAATCTATTTATTACCTATATCCTAGTAGTAGACTTAGGAGTAGTCCTAGAAGTATTATTCGTAGTAGTCTCTTCTAGAGCCTCCTAGTTAAGTAGAGCGATATATTAATTATAGGTACTCTTCTCATATAAGTACTAGGCGTTAGTATCCTAGTTTTACTTAGCAATATATAAGTTAAGAGTTAGAGTTTCTAACGAGGTCTTACCTAGGTATAAAGGTCCCTTAGGGTTATCTAGGTTAATATACTTCTAGATTCTAGTAGCTTAGGCTTTAGCTTAGATTATAATATACTAAGTAGCGAAGTCCCTATATATAATTAGATAGTATAATACCGCGGTAGTAGTAGTAAAAGATATTATAATTAAGGTTATTTAGAAATAGAGGGTTTATAGTAATAGAGGATAGTATATAATAAGGAGGAAAGAAGGAATAGGAGAGAGGAGTTTTTAGTAAGTACTTTTAATAGTAAAGGCTTATTTTAAAATAGTAGTTAGGGGTCTAGTTAGAGCTAGGCTTATAACTATTAAGAAATATCCTATAGGGCTATATTTATAATTACTAAAGAGCTTATTCTATTCTAACGAGAGTAGCTATAACGTACTCGCTTATAACCACGGTTAGAGGAACGACCTCTAGAAAAAGGTTGCTCCGGAGCTAACGTTAGTCACGTGCCGCGCTAGGAACGGGCGATGCTAAAGGCATCACGACACCTTATAAAGATATAACTAATTATTATAGCCCTTGAATCCTAATCTAACCTAGTAATATAGACTAGTAAGACAATACTATTTACTAAGCGTTATCACTTAGCTTCTATTAGTAGAAACCCTCTATCGGATCGGTATTAAATATATCCTATACTAAACTAAATTGGAACTATAGTCCTATGAAAGTCTCTTCTCTTTATAAAGATATGATAAATAACCTAAGGCTATAGCTAGCTATACCTATAGGACCTCTAAAGCCTCTTCTACCTCCTATACTTCTTCTTTTACTTTCTTTTACTCTGTAAAATAACGAATTACTCCTAACTTTAGCTATATAAGAATTAAAATAAAAACTATCAAAAGCCTATAGGTATTTACTATATCCCCGTTATTATTAGGCTCGGATTTACTCTATAGCCCCTTTGTAAAGTGACTATAATAAATTCAATTAGTTCGTAGACATAATTTAGAAAATACTATATATATATTTTAACCTATACCCTCTACTACTTAAGGAAAGTAATATAGGAACCCTATACATTACTACTTCGAGGTAAACCTTCTGAATGTTATAAAGTTAGATATTGAGTTCGGAATTACGCCGCAGCGCCTTTGTAAAAAGACTATAACAAATTCACCTAGTTTATAAGTATAGTTCGGGAAATACTATATAGGTATTTTAACCTATACCATCAACTAGTTAAGGAAAATAATATAAGAACCCTATATATTCCTACTACTTATAAGCAAACCCTCTAAATATTATAAAGTAAGATACGCGCTATACTAGGGCTAATTATATTATAGCTAAACGGGCTACTAAAGCTCTTATAGCAACGCCCTCGCTAAACCTTCTAATAACGTACTATAAAAGCTACTATATTAGATAACTCCTTAACCTAAAAGGTTAACCTTCTAGTAAGGTGCTAAAGGTGCTATAAAGGCTACTATATAAGATAACTCCTCAACTTAAAAGGTTAACCTGCTTATAAGGTAAATATTACTATATAAGAGGTAACTCCTTAACTAAAGAGGTCTTTCCTAAGAGGTTCTTATCGCTAGAAGTCCAAGAAGCTCTGCTACTACGAGCAGGGCCTTATACCTCTCCCTCTTCTATCCTTATCCCTTAACTATATTAGTACTAGACCCTATATATAAATACGCTAAGGCTAAGCAAGGCACGCCCTTTAGTATAAATAATATAGAGGGGATCGCTAGAGAGTTTAGCCTTAATACGATCGATAAAACCTACTCTTTTATTAACTACTCCGCTATATATAGAGAGCGTATATGAAAATAGTAATAACTTCTAGCGGATAAAGCAGTAATAGAGGTAGTATTAGTAGCATAAGTATTATGCGAGAGGATAAGTCGATAGTTTTATAGTTTAAATAATTAAAAACCACGTTATTATTAATATAAAGTTCAAGATCGTGAGGCTATCTAGTAGGGTATATATAAGGATAGCTATAGTTAGGAAAGGATCACGTAACCAAAGGCTATATATTAATATGAGGCGCGGAGTTAGAAGTTCTATTGCACTTAAGCAGGTAAAATCACTATGCAGTGGCTAGAGGCCGTAAAGCTAGATATATACTATACTAGGTCTAATTATATTAGATCTAAAGAGGCTACTAAGGCTCTCATAGCCTAGAAACGCCACTACACGAGATCACTCCTTAACCTAAAAGGTTAACCTTATACTAAGGTGCTAACGTGTCCGAAGCCTATGTATTGTTAGGAGGTGCGGAGTTAGAAGGTATATTACACTTAAGTAGGTAGAGTTACTATGTAGTGGCTAGAGGCTATCCCCGCTATTATAGATTATAAGGCTATAACATATATACTACCTATGTTATATTCAATTTAATAAGTTTATCTTATATATAGAATTATATTAAAAATAGGGAGAGTAGGGTATTATAGTATACCCTTAATAGTCGACTCATGTACTAAGGGCTGAATAATTCTATTCAATTAAAGGGTAATAACTATTATAAGAATTAAATAATTTTTAAATACGACCTGATATAGTATTAGTACTATATAAAATAGGAAACATAATTAGTAACTCCGTAACCTAAGAGCAATAACCTACTTATATTAGTCTTAGGAATAAGGCTATTTAGAGGGAGATCTAATATTATAACCTATGAAAGGGATATAGACTAGGGTAGCCCTATAAGTACTACTAGCACCTAGAGGACCTTTATATATAGAATAGTATAGGATTAATAGGCCTTACTTAGTATAGAAAAACTATAATATAAGTCATACAATAAAAGGACAAGGAAGTAATTAATAGAGTCTAATAAGGAAGACTTAGTAAGTAATTAGTTAGTAATACTAGCCAATTATAATTACTACGATAGGAAGGTAATTAATTAGAATAAGGAGGAGAGAGTTATTTAGGACTTATATATAATATAGACTTAAGCCTAGCGTAAGGATAGACTCCTATAGATCTTGAGTAATTAACTTTATAATTATCTCTAGGATACTTATAACAGTTAGCTATCCGATAGTATGTTTCTATTAATAGAAGCTAAGGGATAACGCTTAATAAATAGTATAGCCTTACTAGTCTATATTACTAGGATAGATCTGGGGTTAAGGGCTATAGTAATTAGTTATAGTTTCTATAATGTAATATGTAGTATATGATAGGCTAAGAGTATCCTAGGGATAACTATAAAATTAATTACTCAAGATCTATAGAAGTCTATCCTTACGCCGGGCTAAAGTCTATCCTATATATAAGTCTAAATAGGTTCCTTTATTAGCGATTATTCTTAATTATTCTAATCCTAACTAATCCTTCTTTCCTTAGTTCGTATTAAATTATTTTAATCTAATATAGTTCCGTCTTATTGTATTGTTATATAACCTATATCATAGTTCTTCTATACTAGGTAAGGCTTATTATTTCTATATTATCCTATATATAAAAGCCCTTAGGCGCCAGTAGTACCTATTAGGCTACTCTAGTTTATATACTTCTAATAGGTTATAATATTAGGTCTCGCTCTAGATAGGTCATCCCTAAGGCTAATATACGTAGGTTATTACTCCTAGGTTGGGGAGTTATTAATTATACTTCCTAACTTCCTATCATACTAATACTATCTTAGGTCGTATTTAAAAGGTATTTAATTTGCGCGAGAATTATCGCGCTTAAATTAAAAAGAAACCGTTAGGCCCTTAGTGCTTTAGCTAATTATTATGGTTATAATATGATACCTTATTCTCCTGTTTTCTAATATAACTATATGTATAAGATCGATTTATCTAACTGGAGATATGATAGAGAGTATATCTCTCGTGGTCTGGCGAACTATAGTATTAGGGATATAGCAAATACTCGTAAGTCCTATAGTTTATATATTACATTTATATAACTAACCTTTTAGGAGTAAAGTATTTTTTTAAGCAGTAAAGGAAGGTAGAGTACGATAAATAAGAGGTAGAGGAGGTCTTAGAGGTTCTATAGGCATAATTAGCTATAGCCTGAGGTTATTTACTGTATTTTTATAAATCCAAAAGGTTTCTTTACGATTATAGTTCTAGTTTAATTTAGTAAGGGATATAGTTATTGGAGAAATAGGAAGCTAAAGAGTATGTATTAGAAGCTTAAGAGTTATAGGTTATTAATAATTTATCTTCTTAAGTTCGGAATTACGCCGCAGCCCCTTCGCAAAAAGACTATAACAAATTCACCTAGTTTGCAAGTATAATCTAGGAAATACTATATAAGTATTTTAATTTATACCCTCTACTAGTTAAGGAAAATAATATAGGAACCGTATACGTTCTTATTACTTATAAGCAAACCCTCTAAATATTATTATATAAAGTCGGACGCGCGCTATACTAGGGCTAATTATATTAGAGCTAAACGGGCTACTAAGGCTCTTATAGTAATAACCTCGCTAAACCTTCTAGTAAGGTAAAAGCTACTATATAAGATAACTCCTTAACCCAAAAGGTCGACCTTCTAGCAAGGTATTATAAATACTACTATATAAGAGGTAACTCCTTAACTAAAGAGGTCTTTCCTAAGAGGTTCTTATAGCTAGAAGTATAAGAAGCTCTACTACTACGAGTAGGGCCTTATACCTCTCCCTCTTCCTTATCCTTATCTAACCTATCACAAATCCTTAACTATATTAGCACTAGACCTTATTGAGCTCGGAATTACGCCGCAGCCCCTTCGCAAAAAGACTATAACAAATTCACCTAGTTCGCAGGTATAATTTGGGAAATACTATATAAGTATTTAACCTATACCCTCTACTAGTTAAGGAAAATAATATAGGAACCCTATACGTTCTTACTACTCGTAAGCAAACCCTCTGAATATCATAAAGTCGGACGCGCGCCGCACCGGGGCTGATTATATCGGAGCTGAACGGGCTACTAAGGCTCTCGTGGCAAAGCTACTATATGAGATAACTCCTTAACCCAAAAGGTCAACCTTCTAGCAAGGTACTAAAGGTGCTGCGAACGCTACTATACGAGAGGTAACTCCTTAACTAGAGAGGTCTTTCCCAAGAGGTTCTCATAGCTAGAAGCATAAGAAGCTCTGCACTAGACCTTATATATATATATACTAAGCCTGAGCGAGGCACGCCCTTTAGTATAAATAATATAGAGTAGGTTACTAGAGAGTTTAGCCTTATTATAATTAATAAAACTTACTCCTTAATTAACTACTCTGCTATATATAGAGAGCGTATTATTAGTATAGCCCTTAAGAGGGCTTACCTTAATACCCCTATAGGGGACTCTATACGGCGTAATAATATTAGAGCTAAGTAAGTAAACTTAGTAGTAAAAGTTTAGTAGGTTATTATATACCCTATAGAGTAGCCCTTCTTTAAGTAGGTCCTCCGTATTACTAAGGTAGAGGTAGCCTAGGCAGCCTAGGCCTATTAGGGGAACGTTAGTAAGTATAGCTTATGCTAACTGCTTTAATATAGAGAGAGCGTTACTAACGACGGCATAGCTATAAAGATAGTAACGACTTCTAGCGGACGAAGCAGTAATAGAGGTAGTATTAGTAGCGCGGGTAGTGCGCGAGAGGAAAGGTCGATAGTTTCGTAGTCTATTGAATAATTAAAAACTATATTATTATTAATATAAAGTTAAAGATCGTAAGGCTATAGGCACGTATAAGTACGGCTATAGTTAGGAAAGCTATAATCACGTGACCGAAGGCTATATATTATTAGGAGGCGCGGAGTTAGAAGGTCTATTGCACTTAAGCAGGTAAAATCACTATGCAGTGGCCAGAGGCCTAATTTATCTTCTTAAGGGGCTCCTAATAAGTTGGATTAGTCTTTATCTAGTACTAGGTTTAATCTAGATCGTCTTAAGAGTAGTTCTTCCTCACCTACTAGTATATAATTTCTAGTTAATCCCTCGTTGCACGCATAGGTTCCTATCTCTAGGTCGATTAGTCCATTATAGTCTAATAATAGGTAGAGGCTAAATCAGGTAAATGTGATTTTTATATATTCGTGGCGTAGTTCTTACTTATAGGGAATATTATATTTATTATTCCTAGTATATTTATAGTTCTTTGTGTACGTATTTAAGGTTTATTATAGGTTCCTATATATTATCTTTATATCTATATCCTTTCTATTTAATAAGGTATTACATTTCGTTCTTATCCCTAGTATAGTCAATAATTCTTTGAACGTTATGTTATAGTTTATTATTTTAGAATAATAAGTTTATTGGTTAATAATCTTTATAGTACTATTTTAAGGAGTAAAATATAAGAGTTTAGATAATGTGTTATAATATTAAGTAATAAGAGCTTATAACTAATATTAGTAATCTTTCTATTAATCTTAAATAGTCTAAGCTTTCCAAAATCTAATTTATTACTTAGTTATTTAGTTTTAATATTTTATTATATAAAGTAGATATTATCCCTCTTCTCTAGAGTTAGTCCCTTAGCTCTTTTCTTATTGATATATTATATATTTATTGATATATAGATTTAAGGTCCCTAGGGAGTTCCTTTTATATTTCCTAAATCTTATCAATTTCTATTATAGTTTTAGGTACTACTAGGCCTTATTATAGTTCTCTATAAGTAGTTATGTTAAGTCTATAGTTAAGGTACAATAATAATGCTTTTAATTCATTTATTAGTTCATAAAAAGAAGGTAGTAGAGTGTTTATAATTAGATCTAAGCTATAAGATTGAGGATCTCTAAAACTTTAAAGTAAATAACTTATCTTCATTTAATATAATTTCTATTAGTATTCTATATTAGCTAATAATAGTTTTAGGGAATATATAACTAAGGCTTTTAGTAATACTAGATTTTATACAGGGGATAAAGTAAGCATACTTGATGAATCAATTTATCATTACTAAAGCATTATTATACTTAGTATTAGTTATTAGTTCTTTTAACTTAAGTTGTTTAATATTAAAGTTAAATAACATTAAGTACTATAATACTTTAGGGATAAGTAATAGTTACATCTTACTATGGTCTTTAATAGCGCTTATTACTTATTATCTTATAGTAGGTTTATTATAATATTATTAAATATATTTCTATATTTTAGTAACTCCTTAATATCTATATATAGGTACTAAATATAGCTTCTTAATAGTTTTAGGAGTTATTTATTTAGTTATTCTAATACTAATCTTACTAGCTATTATTAGAAGTTTTATAGCTAATATAAGGTTTCTATTTCTATCTTATTTTAAAGTAACTTAAGTTGCTTTCAATATTAGGATATTATAATTTAGTTATTAGCTAAGAGTATTAGCTCTTTTGATCCTATTTTCTTTCCTATATATAATTTTAAAGTTAAACCTAGATAGAAATTCTAATTATCTTACTTATTACTTATAAAGAGCTTTTAAAGTAGTAAAATATAAGAGGTCCTTATAGTTTATATATACCTTAACTAGATATTCAGTTCCTAAGAATCATAATCTCTGTATTTTAAAAGCTTTAATAATTATTATAAGTTCCTTATTATAAATCTAGTAGCTAAGTTTTATTTATTAAACCCTTTTAATATAAAGGCAACTAGTTATAATTAGTTCTTATTATTATATTATCTAAGCTATATACTTATACTAAAGTCTAGGGTATTAGTCTTAAGCTTCAAAACCTTATTAGGGTCTAATATAGAGAGTATAAGGCCTCTGGCCACTGCATAGTGATTTTACCTGCTTAAGTGCAATAGACCTTCTAACTCCGCGCCTCCTGATAATATATAGCCTTCGGTCACGTGATTATAACTCTCCTAACTATAGCTATACTTATACTTACCTATTAATAGCCCCACGATCGTTAACTGTATATTAATAATAACGTGGTTTTTAATTATTTAAACTACGAAACTATTAGCTTTTCCTCTTATATACTACCCGCGCTACTAACACCGCCTCTATTACCGCTTCGTCCGCTAGAAGTCGTTACTATCTTTACTATACTATTATTAGTAACGCTCTCTCTATTTAGCGCAAGCTATACTTACTAATATTCGCCTAGGCTACCTAGGCTACCTCTACCTTAGTAATACGGAGGACCTGCTCGAAGAAGGGCTTCTCTATAGGGTATATAATAACCTACTAAAGTTCTACTACTAAGTTTACTTACTTAGCTCTAATACTATTACGCCTTATAGAGTCCCCTATAGGGGTATTAAGGTAAGCCCTCTTAAGGGCTATATTAATAATACTCTCTCTATATATAGCGGAGTAGTTAATAAAGGAGCGGGTTTTATTAATTAATATTCAGGCTAAACTCTCTAGTAATCCCCTCTATATTATTTATACTAAAGGGTATACTTTACTTAGGCTTAGTATATTAATATATAGAGTCTAGTATTAATATAGTTAAGGGATAAGGATAAGAAAGAGGGAGAGGTATAAGGCCTTGCTTATAGAGCTTCTTATGCTTCTAGCTATAAGGACCTCTTAGGAAAGACCTCTTTAGTTAAGGAGTTACCTCTTATATAGTAGTATTTACCTTAATAGAAGGTTAACCTTTTAGGTTAAGGAGTTATCTTATATACTAGCTTTCGCAGCACCTTTCTAGAAGGTTTAGCGAAGTGGTTTCTAGGCTACGAGAGCCTTAGTAGCCCGTTTAGCTCTAATATAATTAGCCCTAGTATAGCGCGCGTCTAGTTTATAATATTTAGAGGGTTTGCCTATAAGTAGTAGGACTATATAGGGTTCTATATTATTTTCCTTAACTAGTAGAGGGTATAAGTTAAAATACCCGCATAGTATTTCTTAAATTATACCTGCGAACTAGGTAAATATATTATAGTCCTTATATAAAGGGGCTATGGCGTAATTCCGAACTTCAAGGTTTCTACTAATAGAAGCTAAGGGATAATACCAAATAATAATAATATTTTATTAATCTATATTACTAGAATAGATAAAGAGTTAAGAGCGATAGTAATTAGTTATTATCCTTACAAGGGAATATATAGTATAAGATAAGTTAAAGGTATCCTAGGAATAAATATAAAGTTAGTTACTAAAGATTTATAGAAGTCTATCCTTAAGCCGGGCTTAAGTCTATATTATATATAAGTCCTAGATTATTCCTCTAGTTAAGAATTATTTCTGATTATTCTAATCTAAGTTAATCTTTCTTCCTAGAGTCCTTATTAGATTATTTTAATTTAATATAATTTCCTTATCTTATTATTATACAACTTATACTATAGTTCTTCTATACTAAGTAAGGCGTATTATTCCCATATTATCCTATATATAAAGGTCCTCTAGGCGCTAGTAGTGCCTATAGGGCTACCCTAGTCTATATACTTCTAATAGGTCGTAACACTAAGGGGTTAATTTAATACCTATAAGCAGGTATTAGACATTAGTTAGAAACACATCCTATTAGGCTTTATAAAGTCTAGCGTATTCGTCTAAAGCGGCTAGGATAGATTTACTAGCCGGCCCGCTTGCGTTTAAAGGCCCCTTCGCTATCAAGGGGGCAACATTAGGAGCGTTTAGCTAGCTTCCCACGAGGCTAGGCCGGAGTGGCTAGGCCTCAGTGCCACGGCGGCGCTTAGCCCTTCAGGTAGCGGTTAGCTCTAGAGGTAACCCAGAGCCCCGATCAGAGCCGGCTAAAGGGGCCCGCTGCAAATCGCAAACTAGTGCCTTCCGGAGGCTATGATGCTATCGCGGGACGCTCCGGGGGAAGAGGTAGAGAGTTTTCAGCTATTAAGGATTTTGGTAGTATATTAACTTTTCATAAACAGTAGCTGCCAAGAAAAATGAGGCGAGGGGGAAGTTGAATTGCTCTGCCTAGCATGCCGTCACATTTTGATCTTGATCCTAACTTCATAGTATCCCTATCGTCTCAAGTTAAACTTTTTGAAGTTAGAACCTTTTTATTTCGATCCCTTTTTGGTTGGTTCCTTCTTGGTTGGATCCTTCTTAGTCGGTTCCTTCTTAGTTAGATCCTTCTTAGTTGGATCCTGTTGGGTCGATTCACTGTCGGCTAACTACCCAAACTTCACACATTGATTACCGATCCATCGGCAATAGTATGGTGCAAAATAGATGCATCCAGCGTAGCTGGTATACTGAAGTTTTCAGTACGCAGGCTTCATGTGGTCCCAGTAATATGGAAGGAACTCACTAAACCGCAGTCCGACCCTGAATGTTCACCTCCCACTCTGCCGCCTCCGGTACTCATACATCCGCCTCGCCGCTCAAGTACGTCTCGTTGATTAAGGAATGAGACTCCCGCTTGGGCCCTGCTGCCTTTGTGACAAGGGCAACCCATGGCCGAGTTATCACAGTGTAAAAGGGTTGTACTCCCTGCGTCATGATGGCACCATCCTTCCTAGAGACAAATATTAGTCATAAAACATATTTCCTTTCGTCCTTTGGCTTCAGTTACATACGCAATGGCCGACAGTGTTACAGTTGCAACTCGTACACACGGGCTGACTATTGCAAAACGGGTCGTTGCCGAGTACTTCAGAGAAGAAATTGCTACTTGTTGAGAAACGTCCTATAGGGCCATATTTATAGTTCCTAAAGAGCTTGTTCTAGTATAACGAGAGTAGCTATAACGTGGTTACTTATAATTATAGTTAGAGGAATAACCTCTAGAAAAAGGTCGCTCTAGAGCTAACGTTAGTTATATACTACGCTAGGAGCAGGTAATACTAAAAGTATTATAATATACCCCCCTAGACGTAATAGTAGCTAGAAATGCGCCTAACTACGTAGTATCCCTTGAAATACCTAAATATAAAGCGATATATCTATAAATAACCTATTAATAAGCCTATTTATAAGAGAGATAACAAAGTAAAGTTATTTATATTAGGTATAAGCGAGGCATAAATAGTTATAGTTTTCTACCTTTATAATTATTACTATTATTATTATAATACCCTTTATTTACTAACTCTTACTAATAGTAATAGAATCCGTTATCCTCTTATTAGCTTAAGTAGGGCGGCTACTATTATATTAATTCTAAATAAAATAACCTAGCTACCCTCCTCCCTTCTTAACTCTTCCCTATATATAATATAATAACTATATATATACCTAACTTTAGTTCTAATAATAACCTTATTGCGCGCGTGCGCGTATAACTATATTATATAATAATCTTAAAGCTATTATAATATACTAATATATTTATAAATACCTCCTAAGAAGAAGAGTAATTAGGATATAGCTCTCGAGAAGGCGTGCGCTACTAAAGATAAGAATAAAGCTAGGGGTAGAGGGGCGCGCCCTCCTCCCCTAGAGAGTAATAATAAGGTTATATATATATCGTTCCTTCCTATTATTAATATATAATATACTAACGTATTATATAATAAGTAGAAGGAAGTAGAAGCGACCTATAGAGGGTAGCTCTAAGGGTAAGGGTTTATAACCTAAGAAGCCCTAGGGTTACTCTCCTAGGTAGTTTAAGAGGATAGCTCTTAGTAAGTTATAATCCCTTTATTAATACTATTATATACTAGAATATTATTAACCTCGTTATTATTATAATCCCTAAGGAGATAAATAAGGAGGAGGGTACTAGTAAGGGTAGTTTAGAGCCCCCTCCTAGCCCTCCTCCCTCTAGTAGAGGTATAGAAGTAGAGTAGATACCCCTATTTAGTAAGTAATACCTTTAGTATATTCTAAGCGAGATCTTAGGCTTATTAGATAGAAAGTGCTTACTTAGTATAGTAAGTAAGTATAACTATTATTACAAGGGTAAGGTACCTTATTAATAGATAAGCGCCCCTATTGCTATTATAGCCTGCTAATATACTAAAGCTAAGACTTTAAATAACTTAATAGTTAGAAAGGTAAGGTTCTATATACGCTTCGTTTCTATAACTATCTTCTAATATAACCTATAAACCCTTACTTATTAGAGAGCTACGCTTTATAAGGCTATTAATACCTAGAAGGAGGAGATTGTAATAATAAAAAAGGGTAGTAATAGTAAGGGTTTAGGTATAGCTCCTAAGGTAATAAGTAGTTCTAGTATATATAGTATTATTGCTCTATCTCCCGCTATAGTTCTATTTAGAACCCTAGTAGTTAGCATAGGTATACCTATACCTTATCTACTTACTAGCGACGTAGCTATTATAGTGCGCTACGCGATTAATAGTCTTATTAGTATATATTTACTAGAGGTATTACTACCCTTATATAATATCCTAATAGATTAGTACGAGCAAATCCTCTGAGGTTAGGTAGTAGAAAATTAGCGTTTTAGGGCGGCCCTTTAGAGTATATTATATTCTTTTGCTCTTATAAGAGCGACTTTAAGCTCTCTAGCTAGTAAGCTATAAATTAATTAAAGATTAGGCGCTACTAGCCCTCTTATACTTATTTAGAGTATCTCTCGTTTATTATAATTATTCTCTATATATCTTTTAAATTAAAGAGCGAATAGAACTATCTAAATTTCTTATTAAGCTCGGAATTACGCCGCAGCCCCTTCTTGAAAAGACTATAACAAATTCACCTAGTTCGCAGGCATAATTCGGGAAATACTAAATAGGTATTTTAACCTATACTATCTATTAGTTAAGGAAAATAATATAGGAACCCTATACGTTCCTACTACTTATAAGCAAACCCTCTTAATATTACTATATAAAGTCGGATATGCGCTACACTAGGGCTAATTATATCGGAGCCGAACGGGCTACTAAGGCTCTCGTGGCCTAGAAACGCCCTCGCTAAACCTTCTAGTAAGGTGCTGCGAAAGCTACTATATAAGATAACTCCTTAACCTAAAAGGTTAACCTTCTAGTAAGGTAAACGCTATTATATAAGAGGTAACTCCTTAACTAAAGAGGTCTTTCCTAAGAGGTTCTTATAGCTAGAAGTATAAGAAGCTCTACTATTATAAGCAGGGCCTTATACCTCTCCCTCTTCCTTATCCTTATCCCTTAACTATATTAGTACTAGACCTTATATATAAAAACGCTAAGCCTGCGCGAGGTATACCCTTTAATATTAATAACGCGCAAGAGCTTACTAGAGAGTTTAGTATTAATATAATTAATAAAACCCGCTCCTTCTTTAATTACTCTATTATATATAGAGAGTATATTATTAATATAGCCCTTAAGAGGGCTCTTATTAATACCCCTAGAGGGGATACCTATTATTATATTATAGCTAAGTAAGTAAACTTAGTAATAGAAGCTAGGTAGGTTATTATATATCCTATAGAATAGCCCTTCTTTAAGCAGGTCTTCCGCACTATTAAGGCAGAGGTAGCCCAGGCCCCTTAGGGCTTAAATATTAGTAAGTATAGCTTGCGCTAACTATAATATAGAGAGAGCGTTACTAATAATAGTATAGTAAAGATAGTAACGACTTCTAGTAGATAAAGCAGTAATAGAGGCGGTATTAGTAGCGCGGGTAGTGCGCAAGAGGAAAAGTCGATAGTTTCATAGTTTATTAAATAATTAAAAACCACGTTATTATTAATATAAGGTTAAAGATCGTGAGGCTATTAACGGGTATATATAAGTGCGGCTATAGTTAGGAAAGTTACGATCACGTGACTAAAGGCTATGTATTGTTAGGAGGCGCGGAGTTAGAAGGTCTATTGCACTTAAGTAGGTAAAATCACTATGCAGTGGCTAGAGGCCTTAAATTTCTTATAGTTAAGAACCTTTATAAGACTATTAGCTAGTATATTATTTGTTAGTATATATATTATGCTAAATAATCCCCTAGCGTATTCTTATTATAGCTATATATTCTAAATATTTATATGCTATAGCTTAGTTAAGATCCGTTCCTTTTTACTTACTATAAGACGAATTATCTCTTAGTTATTATAATATATCTTCTAGATATCGCTAAGTTTAAGAGCGATATCCCTAAATAGCCTCTAAAGAGCGATTATTTCCCTAGTAATATATTTAAGGCTTAGAAGCTCTACTTCTATTATTAATATTATAACTATAGCTTATTAAGCAGCCTTCTACTAGATCGGTCCTCTAAAGAGCGAGATTCTATACCCTTAAGATAACCTCTACGTCTCCTTATTATTTATAAATAAAGCGTTACTTATAATTAGTAGTACCTATTTACCCCTAGAGTTACTAAAGCGTATTATAAGGTAATAAGTATAATATAAGTACTATATAACCTAGTTAGTAGCGGAATAGTAATAAGGAGCGGGATTCGTTAGGAATTTCAAGAGTAGAGAATATATAAAAGTAATATTAGGTCGGATTATAATAGTAATATAGAGTATAGAGCTAATCTTCTCTTAGAAACTCTTTGCTTTTAATAGTATTACTACTATTTTACTCTTTAGGAGTAGTATGTTTAGAAGGGGGGTTACTAGCGCTCTTAAGCTAAGTAAATTAAACTTCTTTATAACCCGCTCGATATATTAGTTATAGGAAAGGTATATCTTTCACGCAGCTTAGTTATAAATAACTCTAATTTTAAGATAGTACTTAACTAGGCCCTATTCCCTTAACTTATACGCTTCTTTTAGGCTAGTAATTACCCTTTATACTACTTCTTTATAGTTCTTATAAAATAGGATAAGGAAGTTATCTATATAGAAGATAATAAGGACCCTCTTCTTAGTTAACTAGAAGAGATCTAGGTCTTCGTTTATAGGTATAAAGCCTAGGCGCTAAAGGGTTAAGGAGGACTCCTTATACTAGAGTAGTAATATATCCTTTAGCCTATAGAGCGCGCAGCGTAGTTTAATATACTTTCTAAGCTACTTAAAGCTATTTAGTAACTTATAAATAATTAGGTCTTTATTTAGGTCCTAAGAGGCGTTTAGGAACGCGTTAATAACGTTAAATTATTTAACTTTAAGGTTAAATTATATAATAATTACTATCGCTACCCTAAAGGTATAAGTAGTAAGGGTCGCTATATAAGTCTATTTAAGGGGGACTTCTCTTACTAATCGCCTCGAACGCAGATCCTTACTTTATACTAGTTAAGGACGTTATGCTTAATAAATTTATAAGTAAATACCTACTTTAAAGGGATTAGTCTCTTTATTATTATCTCTTAAATTATTACGCGCTATATATCTATCTACTATAATTTGCTTATCTTAACCTTAGCTACTTCTTTAAAGTGAGTTTAGAGCGCCTATAGGAGGTTTAAAAGTTCCTTTTATAGGCGAGGTAGGTTAGTAAGGTTATTAGTAGTAAGATATTTATAGATTATTATAGTTACGCGAGTAGGCTTTACGCTATAAGTAGCAGTATAAACGTAGCTATAGAGCGTATAGTACCCTATATTAGCTTCTAAAAAGGCCTTCTACTAATTAGGTATAAAAGTCTTAAAGAAGCTAGATACCCGCTCCTACTCTATATAGTATTAGAGTAAAAACTAGTAACTAGAGCGGGATTTGCTTTCTATTATTCCTAGTTATTAGTAACTAGGTAGTAGATTATATAGTTATTAGCTTTAAGAAGTCTAGCTATAGCCCTCCTAGTTATATACCTAGTTAGACCTCTATTTGGTATTAGCTCTCTTATCTCTATCCTAATATAGCTATACTAATAGATTTAAGGGCCTCCTATCTAAAGGTTCGTTCTTATTACTCTTACCTACTTTAGAAATTTATTATAAAATAGGGAGTAGTTTAATTATAATATAATCCTTAATCTATTCTCCTTTAGAATTAACTTCCCTAATAGCTTTATATATATAGTTTATTTCTAATATATATACTATACTTACTACTCTACCTATTAGGGCTAGGCTTTTATCTAGCTCTAGCATAGGATCGGGGGATAATAGCTACCCCCCCTTCTAACCTACTTATCCCTTTAGAAATTTTGAGATTCTTCCGCTTAGAGACTTAGTTATAGGAATAAGGGTTAGTATAAGTAGCTATTTAGTTATAAGTATTAATATAGCTTTATTTCTTATTTATAACGCCTAGGATCTAGAGTTTAAAGTTAACTTATAATATAGGCTTTTTAATCTCTTTTACTATCTTATAGATAATATCTTCTAGGATAGCCTCTTTTACCTTATCCTTTATATAGAAAGTCCGTTTATGAAATATTACGTTCTATATAATAATAACTATTTATAACATAGGGATCTAGTGTTACGGGCTACGCCCAGGTTAAGCCTACCTAGGCTTCTGCCTAGGTTTACTACCTTAAGGAGCTACCCAGGGCCTACCCGGGGCCTACCTAGTTATTTCCTATAGACTAGCGAAATCTCTACTAGAGAGAAAAACTTCCCCTTTTTCCTCTTTAGCTTAAATAATAATATTATAGTAACCTTATATTAAATAAACTTAGGTATAACCCCTTATATATTTAAGCTTACTATTATAATAATAATAATAAGTTAAGCGCTACTTCCTACTAGTTAGTAAGATAGTTAATAGTAGTATAGCTAAAACTCGAGATAAGCTATTACGAGCCGATTTAGTAGTAGTAATAGAGTTTCTCTAGTAATAGTTATAAGAGGTTAAGTAGGGGAGTAGCTAATATATAGCTACGTAGACCCCTATAAGTACTACTAGTAAGGCACTAGTAATACCTAGTATAATATACTAGAAGCTACTACCCCTACCCCTAAAGGTTTTAAGTAAGTAGAAGGAATATACTACCTA
Organism: Colletotrichum ledebouriae; assembly: GCA_036785755.1. NCBI lineage: Eukaryota > Fungi > Ascomycota > Sordariomycetes > Glomerellales > Glomerellaceae > Colletotrichum > Colletotrichum ledebouriae. The sequence goes on from JAVHLU010000947.1 coordinate 21,348, forward strand.
GGTATAGCAAATAAGATATAAGATTACTATAGATAGGGCGTTCTATACTATAGATATAGAGGTATAATACCTTATTAACTCCTGCTTAGATATTATAGCCTAGTAAGTAGTCTCTACTTTATATAGAGCTAGGGGGAGCGGGGGGAAATATAACCCCGAAGACTTTATAGCCTACCTAGACTAGATATATAAGGACCTAAATATCTAGTTATAAGCTATAGCTTAATTATAAACCCTCTAGTAGAAAGAGAATAAATCCCTAGTAACCTTCCTACTAAGATTTAAGTAAATACTAGCTAATATAAGTAGTATAAACTAGCCTAGCTAAGTCTAGATCTTATTTCTAGAGGCCTCCCTTGCCCCTAGGCTAAGGGACTAGCTAATTATTATTAACTTACTAGCTAATTATAATAGCTAGCTCTCAAAGGTCTAAAGTATTATATAGAAAGTAGAGCGCTAGAAAGTTACTAGTAACTACCTAGTAACTTACTAGAGACCTACTACTAAGGATATTAAGGGGGATACCTCTATAACTAGAGTAGTATATATCTTATAAGTTAAGGAAGTAAGATACTATAACTACTAAAACTCTAGATCCTCCTTAGGTACCTCCCTAGTATAATACTAATAACCTTAGAGGGGCACGAGGGACCCCTATACTTATTATACTTATAAAACTAGAGGTTATATTACTTAGTACTACTCTAGTAAGGAGGACTAGCTACTTAGGGTTATAAAAGTAAATACCTTAAAAGAAGAAATAGTATACTACGAGGTTATAAATAACTACTAGGTAGTAACTAACTCTTTAGAAGAAGATAAGAAGTTAGGAAAAGACTAACTCTAGAGCGAAATTAGGCCCTAGAGCTTACTAAGGAGGAGATATTAGGTTAGGAAGAATATAAATAGGAATAACTAGCTAGTAATAAGCTTACTATTATTTAAGTTGGAGTTAATAGAGGATATCTAGCTTATGCCCTAGTAAATACTGAGAGTAATACCTATATAATAATTAACCTTTCCCTAGCTTAATACCTCCGCCTTTTCTATATTAAGAAGGGATATTAACTTATAAGAGGGTATATACTTAGTAAACTATTACTAGGTAGTACGCGAAGTATAATAGTATTTAACCTAGAAATAAGTAGCTATACCTAGTATATCTTTATATATATAGTGAATAGCCTAGACCCTAATATCCTCTTAGGGCGCCCTTAGATAGAATAGAGCTAGGTCGTTTATAATACTATAGCCTACTAAGTATATTATAGGAGGGGATAAGTTAAGCTATACCTAAAGGACTAAGAAGAAACTCCCCTTATAAAGGAAATAAGGGCTATAAGGTTCCTTAATATACCCTTATTCTCTATAATCTACTAATACCTAGTAAGATAATAGGGTAAGTACTAAGAGGGTACTAAAGAGGTACTAGTACGAGCTATTAGCTTATCTAATATTAAGAAAGCCTTAAACCTAAGACTAAAGGAGGATTAATAATACTATCTACTAAACTAGGTCTTAAGGGAGTTTCCTAACCTATTTAACCCTAATAAAGCTTACTTACTACCCCCTAGGTAACTAGGGGTAAACTACTAGATTAACCTTATACTAGGACTAGATACGAGGGAGCTACTACTCCCATAGGGCCCCCTCTATAGTATATTAAGAGAAGAGCTACTAGTACTAAAAAAGACCTTATAAGACCGCCTAGATAAGGGGTTTATTAGAGCTAATAGCTTACCTACTAGGGTACTAGTACTCTTTATAAAAAAGCTTAATAAGGGAATTCGCTATTATATTAACTATAAGGCCGTTAATATAATTATAAAGAAAGACTATTACCCTCTTTTATTAATCTCTAAGATACTACGCTAAGTAAGCGTAGCTAAATAATATACTAAGCTAGATATAGTAATAGCTTTTTATAAGTTAAGGGTAATAGAGGAGTACTAGGAGAGAACTATATTCTATACTTAGTATAAGTTATTTAAGTAAGTAGTCTACCTATTTAGCCTAATTAGCGCCCTTACTAGCTTCTAATAATATATTAATCATACCCTATAGGACTTCTTTAATAACTTTATTACTACTTATATAAATAGAATATTAATTTCCTTAAATAGAACGAGGGAAGACTATAAGAAGAAAGTCTAGGAGGTCCTCTAGAGGCTAGTAGATATAAGCCTAAACCTTAACCTTATGAAGTATAAATTCTTAGTTAAGAGGGTTAAGTATATAGGGTTTATTATAATAGTAGGAGAGGGTCTCTCTTATAACCCTAAGAAACTCTAGGCGATTACTAAGTAGTTACCCCCTACCTCCCTAAAGGGGGTCTAGAGCTTCCTAAGGTTTATAAATTATTATAGTATATTTATACTAGAATATAGGGATATTATTAGACTATTTATATTACTTACTAGGAAGATTATAATATTCTAGTAGGGAGATAATTAAGAATAAGCTTTCTTATATCTTAAGTAGCTTTCTAATAGCTAGCTAGTGCTCTATTAGTTTAGTCTAGAGGATAAGACTATTATTAAAACTAACTATTTAGGATTTATATTAAGAGGGGTACTCTTATAAGTTAACCTAGAGGGTACTTAGCGCCCTATAGTATTCTACTTATAGAAGCTCTCGCCTATAGAATATACCTACCCTATTTATAATAAGGAGCTCCTAGTAGTCCTTTCTTACCTATATATATGGAGGGTAGTGCTATATAGTATAACTACCTTTAAAGTATTAACTAACTACTAGGGGCTTAAATACTTTATAAAGAAGTAGCACTTTATAGAGCACTAGAGCTAGTAAGTAGAGGAGCTATCTTAGTATAATTTTACTATTAAATACCGCCCTAATAGGGAAGTAGTAGCCCCTAACGCCCTCTCTTAGAGGGAGTAGGACGCGCTATGAGGATAGGATAATAAGCTAAAGCAGGGGAGGGTCTTATAGCTAATACTAGACTATACCTACCCCTATAGGGACCCTATAGTTAGCCCCCTAGTAAGGAGAGGTTAGAAGGGCTATACTAATATCCTAGATACTATAGTCTTTAATAGTAACCCTAAACTATAAGCGCTATAACTAGAAACTATAAGGAAGGACACGACGTATAAAGCTATATATTACGTAGTTACCTACTAGCTTTAGAGCTTCCTATTAGATATAAAAGCTAAGGTTTAAATTAGTAAGTATAATATTAAGAGTTAGGGGAGGTTAACGTTTAGGGGGAGGCTATAGGTACCTAGCGGGAAGGATAATAGTAACCTACTAGGGGAGCTCTATATAAATATTATCTAATAGAGCTATAACTTAAGTATAACTACCTACCTAGGCTATAATAGCACGCTAGAAATAGTAAGCTAGCAGTTCTATTAGCTAGGAGAATTAAGAATAGTACGGAGATTTATAAGGAACTATAATATTTATAGAGGGATATATATCTAGAGGTAAGCTAAGAGGGGCTTCCTTAAGCCCCTACTAGTACCTACCTAATTATACTTAGACCTCTTAATAAACTTTATTATAAACTTACTACTTATAAAGGATAACGCTAGCTAATACCTATAGGTTATAGTAAATAGGCTAGGTAAGTTAGTAATACTAGAGGAGATAGGGACTATAGAGGTAGAAGCTTATACCTACTAATTCCTTACCTCTTACTTCTAGTTTTATAGGTTCCTATATAATATTATTAGTAATTAAGGGTCTAACTAGGTAAGCTACTTCTAAGCTAAATTCTACCGCCTTACTAGTATAAAGAGGCTATTAAGTACTACTTACTACCTATAGACTAATAGTAATACTAAGAGATAGAACTAGGAGATATAAGCTATCCTATATATATTTATAACCTAGGTATAGGATAACTAGGGGTAGCTCCTACCTACTACCTAGCTAGCGCTCTATAATAGGGTTAGTAATATAACTAGGCTCTCGCTATTCTTCTTAGAACACGGGTAGTATACTAACCCTATACTTATAGTAGATAATATAATAAAAGAAGTCCCCTCTAGGGATATAGTAGCTACCCTCCTAGTAATAAGACTATAGGAGGTAGTAGACTTCGTCTAAGTAAGTATTATAGCTACCTAATAGCGTAGCGAGGAGAATATAAACTAGTATAGGATGCCTATAGAGGAGTACTAGGTAGGTATTAAGGTCTAGCTTTTAATAGCTAACTATAAGAGCCCTTAGCCTAATAAGAAGATATTATAGTTATATTATAAATATATTATAATTAGAGTCCTAAGCCTATATATTATTAAGTTAGATATACTAAGTAATACCTACCCAAGGTTCTATATAGACCTCCTCTAGAGGGCACTAGAGGATCCCTTACCTATATAAATAAGGATAGACCCCTAGCTACTACTAATTATAACTAATAATAGCGAATTTAAGTAGTATATAGAGGAGATATATATAGCGTAATAGAAGGTAGTTAGGCGAGAGTAGAGATACGAGGTCCTAGTTAAGTAGGAGGGGTATATAGAGCCTACCTAAGAGCCTATAGAGGCTATTATAGAGATTACTATAGTAGATAGGTATAAAGCCCTATATAGACTAGTTATAGATAATAATAGTAACCTGGCCTACGACTAGGGGGGAGCTAGCTAAGAGGGGGGATATTATTATAAGCTATACCTAGGCTAAGCCTACCTAGGCTTCTACCTAGGTTTACTACCTTAAGGAGCTACCTAGGGCCTACCCGGGGCCTACCTAGTTATTCCCTATAGACTAGCGAAATCTCTACTAGAGAGGAAAACTTCCCCTTTTTCCCCTTTAGCTTAAATAAATAGTATTATAGCGACCTTATGTTAAATAAACTGGGGTCTAAACTGTCGTATCTAGACCCTATATAGGTTATAGGCGTTTAGAACGTATCCTACTAGGTATCTAATATATCCCCGCAGTACTACCTTAAAGTCTCTCTAATTAATGCCTCTCTCTCGTTCCCCCTTAAGGGGGTATATATAGTAGCTATAGGTATATATATATCCCTAGTAAGGGCAAAGGTCGCGGGTTAGGGTCGCTCTATTATTAGGTTACTACTAGCGAAGGTACTAGTAGAACTACTCCTCTTTAATCTATAGTAGCGAATACTAGTTATAGCGCTTAAGTAGGCTTATATTATAAAGCGTTATTACCACTAGTACTATCCTAGCCTATAGTTTTATAGGTAAGCTAGCTATAGCGAGTATCTTAATTGTTCGAGTTATAACTTCCTAACTAGCCCGTTCCCCTCTGCTATTTAGTTCTTTTATATAAAGGGGTCGTTTTAACCTTTATTGCTTCCGCATAGATCTAATCCTTATATCCTATATAGCCTATAAGTGAAATTACTAACCTCTTAACGTCTTATCTAAATTTATAAATAGAAAGTCCCTTCTATTAAGATACCTATTGCTTAAAGGTATATAGAGCGAGTATAACGCTACTATAGGGCTTATTAACGCGTAGAAATACGGAGAGCTAACTAGTATATTCGTCCTTAATAATAAGGAGCTACTAGTTCTAGTAAAAGCCTTCGGGGTAGTTAAAAAGATCCTATGCGATCCTATAGTAAGGGCGTATTATTTTATCTTCTAATATTCGTCTCGAAATTACCTATTTAGTACATATAACTATATAGTATTAGTACTATAGGCGCGTCGGGCTTTTAATCCTTAACCCCTAAGTAATATATACTAGCTACTCTAGAGCCTTAGGGCTAAGGTACCCGCTTTAGAGGTACTAGAGTATTATATTATTACTCTAGTCTAATAGTAGTATAAAAGAGGTATACTTATATATTATAAGTACGTAGTTTATATTATTAATAATAGTATTAATACTTTAGGGGATCTGCTCGGGAATAGAGTATAAGGAATAACGCTTATATTTAAAGAAAGCGAGGTTTACCTTCTTAATAAGTTTCTTAACTATAACGCTATTCTTATAGGTTCTAAAGCGAAGTATATAGTTATATCCTAAATACTAAATACCTATCTTCTAAAGTAGCGCTTTAGAGATAATATTAATATAAAAGTTCTCTAGATATCCTATATCATAGAGTATAAGGTCCTCTATATTCACGCCTTTTAGGCTATTAAGAGCGTTCTTAATAATGTATATACCTTTTATAATAATTAGGTATAAGGCTATTCTAGAATTAACCCGTTTTCTATTATAGTGCCTAATTAAGGAGGGGATAAGTAGGGACTTATTATTAATAAGGTATATCTATCTATAGTTATCTAGGACTATAGACTTGTATAATATAGAGGGTCCTAAGTAAGGGGTTATAAAGATACTTAGGTGCTCTTTATCTAAGTTAACTATATTATCCCTAACCTTATTTAAGAGGGCTATATAAAAAGCGACTACTACTATATTAGTAGGGTAGCTTAGAGCTACGTTAGATTTCTTATATAAACCCTTATTACCCCCCTTATTATTTTAGTAGTTTTTCCCTTATTAGGTATAGCGTATAGCTAGCCCTTATAAGCGAGTTCCCTATAAAGATTAGTAAAGCGTAGGTTATTATATAACTAGTTATAGATCTAAGCTACTTATATATCTATTACTAATACGTAGGGGCCCTTCTAGTAATATCTAGTTAAAGCGGCTTCTAAGTAGTTATAATTAATACTTAGCTATTAATAGCCCGACCTATATAGGTACTATTTACTACTAGATAAGTTACTAGTTATATGAACGCTTAATAGGTTAGCCTCGTCTATATAGCTAGCTAGTATTATAAAGACCCCGGCACTTTATCCTTATAACCTCGAGTAGAGTATATCCTTATATAAGAGGTCCTCGAATATATTAGTATATTAGCTTATATTAGAGACTAGTATCCCTACTTACTCCTATTTAAGGATATCTATAATCTCTATATTAGCTTAAATAAGTATAAAGTAATAACCTATTACTTAAAAAAAAGTTTTTAAAGCGAGGGTACTACTCGCCTTAGGAAGCTTAAGCTAGGTAATATAGAAGTAAATACCCCTAAAGTCCTTAATCTAGGCGTTAGGATTAATACTCTTATTCGCTTTCTCTAGGACTTAGATATACTCCTCTTAAATAGTAGTAAAAGTACTAGCCTCGCTTAGAGCGTAGCGATATTTAAGATTAATAATAAGGCTATAAAAAGTTATATCCCCTTTAGTAAGAAGTTCTATATATATAGGTATAGTAATATTATAAGTAATTATCTCTTTAACTAGATAATTAATCTATCCGAACTCCTAGTCCTCGCGGGTTTACTTAGACTATTATATAGCGAGTAAATAAAATTACTCTAGGTATTATTCCTATATACTTATAGTATTCTTATTAATTATAACTAGGGTAGCTAGAGGCTAAAGGGGTTATAATTCGTTTAATATCTATATCCTAGTAGTAGACTTAGGAGTAGTCCTAAAAATAATATTAGTAGTAGCCTCTTCTAGAGCCTCCTAGTTAAATAGAGCGATATATTAATTATAAGCGCTCTTCTCTTATAGGTATTAGGTATTAATATCCTAGTTTTACTTAGCGATATATATATTAAGAGTTAGGGTTTCTAATAAGGTCTTTTAGGGTCGTCTAGGTTAATATACTTCTAGATTCTAATAGCTTAGGATTTAGCTTAGATTATAATATACTAAGTAGCGAAGTCCCTATATATAGTTAGGTAGTATAATACTATAGTAGTAATAATAGAAGATATTATAGTTAAGGTTTTTTAGAAATAGAGGGTTTATAGTAATAGAGGATAGTATATAATAAGGAGGAAAGAAGGAATAGGAGAGAGGAAGTTTTAATAAGTACTTTTAATAATAAAAGCTCGTTTTAAAATAGTAATTAGAGGTCTAGTTAGAGCTAAGCTTATAACTATTAAGAAATATCCTATAGTGCTATATTTATAGTTACTAAAGAGCTTATTCTATTATAATAAGAGTAGCTATAACGTGGTTACTTATAACTATAGTTAGAGGAACGACCTCTAGAAAAAGGTCGCTCTAGAGCCGACGTTAGTTACGTGCTGCGCTAGGAGCGGGCGATGCTAAAGGCATCACGACACTACTACTTATGAGGATAATAAGTAACATACGTAAAGTATACATTGTTCTGTATTGTGTGGCTGCTTTTGTGAGATGATGGATGTGTGTGGAAAATAGTCCTCCTCTAAGAAAGGAATCAGAGCCTATGGGATGGCGAGTGAGAGAAATAGGATGTCGCTGTGCATTTTAATACTTGTTCTCAAACTCGATCGTATCAACAAGTCCATACTGTTGCATACGCAACCCACTGCCAGGCGTCCCACTTCGATAGTATAACTTTTGAAGGTGAAAAGAGAATGTTTAACGATGTATGGCCAATGAAACCTGTGAGTATATTCTCTTTTCGGGCAAGTTGGGAGTTTAGCCTTTTATGGCTTAGCGATCTAGCACTCAGTAAGAAGAACGAGAGTAGGAAAAGACTAGGGAATGGGAAGTCGGCTACTAGATTAATTGGCTGGAGAAACGAGACGTTCGCATTCTGCGGACCGTTGTGGCTGCGAGGTGTTCGCAAATCTTCAGTTCAAGGTTTGAATCAAAATCGTCGAGGTAGTCAGTAACTACCGCTAAGTTTTTATTCATTACTCGGCGTGGAAAAGACCCCTTTTTTCTTCCGGGATATAAAGGTTACTAAGTAAGAGGTGTTCGCAAGGTTAGCTTTATTCGTAGCTTTAGCTAATATGCTATCATTTGCTCTAAACAGGCGTTTGGAACTAAGAAAGAGTGGAAGGCAGCAGTAGCTTTCGTTGTGCATAGTAGAACACATGGTATAGGTTAATTAAACTAGTGTGAGAAAGTAAAGAAGGCACTAGACGAAGAGACCGGCAGGAGATGCCGGTTACACAGAGCGGGGCCATAGGTCTGGGCCCACTCACACGGTGCGCGCCTCGTAGTCTCTTCTCTATCTAAGTGACGCGCTCCCCACGCTATTAATACGTAGCCAACGACGCGCCATCTCGGAACAGAGCCTCTACACGCTGTCGACGAGTCTTCGACCTTAACCCTTGAGCTTCGACCGGTCCCTGACGCCGCCGACCTCCAAACCTCCAGCGCTATGTCCATGCCGGACGGCACTGTCGTTCGACCCTCGCCATCCATCTCCTCCACCGACGCACCCCCGTACACGGTTCTGTGCCATCGTCCTCGATCACCTCACAGAGGCAGTCAACCTCGTCGTCGACATCAATACTAAAACCTCAACCACCGCCACGCACGCCTACTTTCTTGGGAAATAGCTGGCCGAGGGCGCGCTCTATCTCAATGCTAACCAAGCCTGCCTCCCACCATCCGCCGCACAACCCAAGCGTCGCTCTGTGTGGGGCAGGAGCACAGGGCAGAGGTCCTACTTTGGGAAGGACCATTACTTCGTATGAGCCCACACTGCCACATTTAGCCCCAATCCTAGAACCATAGCTGAACTCAGAACAAGGCCACTCTCTTCCTCTACTACCCGAGCCACAAACTCTCGCTCTCAGCTGATAACGCTAGACCCCACCCGTTCCATGGTCGTCTCGAACTCCTTCGCTACATCACTTAACTGCCCCTCCTCCTGGTCCGATTCTCCGTCTGATCCGATTTCGAGGCACACATTTTGACTCCCCCCCCCCCGGGACCCCAAGCGAACGTATGCCGATCTGTTATCATTGGGCGAGATAACACATGTTTCGGCAGTTCCGTCGCTTCAAATGACCTCGGCACTGCGATATTCGTATTATCTACCCTAGGCGCTGCTAACGCCTTCTCGCCCATGTTGCCTGAGCTTAGACGGCGAAGGCGAAAAGCAAACGGCCCTTTTGTGGAGTTTATTAACCTTGGACGGGTGTACGGGCTCTCATGAAGACCTTGCAGTTCGGTTATAAGATTTTAGGCGTTATAGATAAAGATAAAGCTATATTAATACTTATAACTAAATAGTTACTTGTACTAACCCTTATTCTTATAACTAAACTTCTAAATAGAAAACTTTTAAAACTTCTAAAGGGATAGGTAAGTTAGAAGGGGGGGGGAGCTATTATCCCCCAATCCTACGCTAGAGCTAGATAAAAGCCTAGCCCTAATAGATAGAGTAGTAAGTATAATATATATATTAGAAACGAACTATATATATAAAGCTATTAGGGAAGTTAATTCTAAAGAGAATAGATCGAGGACTATATTATAATAAAACTACTCCCCGCTTTATAATATATTTCTAAAGTAAGTAAGAGTAATAAGAACGAGGCTTTAGATAGGAGGCTCTTAAATTTACTAATATAGCTATATTAGGATAGAGAGGAGAGGGCTGATACTAAATAGATATCTAACTAGGTATATAACTAGGAGGGTTATAGCTAAATATATTAAAGCTAATAATTATATAATCTACTACTTAGTAACCTATAACTAGGAATAATAGAAAGTAAATCCCGCTATAATATTATATAGAGCGGGAGTAGGTATTTAGCTTCTTTAAGACTTTTATACCTAATTAGTAAAAGGCTTTTTTAGAAGCTAATATAGGGTACTATATGTTTAATAGCTATATTTATACTACTATTTATAGCACGAAGCCTACTTATATAACTATAATAATCTATAAATATCTTATTACTAATAACCTCTACTAAGCTACCTTGCTTATAGAAGGAACTTATAAACCTCTTATAGGCGCTCTAAACTCGTTTTAAAGAAGTAGCTAAGGTTAAAATAGGTAAATTATAATAGATAGATATATAGCGCGTTCCTAATCTAGAGATAATAATAAAGAGACTAATCCCTTTAAAGTAGGTATTTACTTATAAATTTAATAAGAATAATATCCTTAATTAGTATAAAGTAAAGATCTGCGTTCGAGGCGATTAGTAAGAGAAGTCGCCCCTTAAATAGACTTATTTAGTAACCCTCGCTACTTATACCTTTAGGGTAGTGATAGTAATTACTATATAATTTAACCTCGAAGTTAAATAATTTAATATTATTAATATATTCCTAAATACCTCCTAGGAACTAAATAAAGACCTAATTATTTATAAGTTACTAGATAGCTTTAAGTAGCTCAGAAAGTATATTAAACTATGCTACGCGCTCTATAGGCTAAGGGACGCGCTGCTACTCTAGTATAAGGAGTTCTCCTCGACTTTTTAATATCTAGGCCTTATATTTATTAATAAAGACCTATATTTATTCTAGTTAACTAAGAAGAGGGTCCTTATTATCTTCTATATTGATAACTTCCTCGTCCTATTTAATAGGAATTATAAAGAAGTAATATAAAGGGTAATTACTATCCTCAAGGAAGTATATAAGTTAAAGGAATAAGGCCTAGTTAAGTACTATCTTGGAATTAGAGTTATTAATAACTAAGCTATATAAAAGATATACCTTTCCTATAACTAATATATTAAGCGGGTTATAAAGAAGTTTAATTTACTTAACTTAAGACCGCTAATAACCCCCCTTCTAAACTTACTACTCCTAAAGAGTAAAATAATAATAATAATATTAGAAGTAAAGAGTTTCTAAGAGAAGATTATCTCTATACTCTAGAATACTATTATAATCTAACCTAATATTGCTTTTATATATTCCCTTCTCTTAAGATTCCTAATAAGCCCTGTTCCTTATTACTATGCTACTACTAACTAGGTTATATAGTACCTATAGTATACTTATTACCTCATAATACGCTTTAATAACTCAGGGGGTAGATAGTTATTACTAATCGTAAGCGATATTTTATTTAGAAATAATAAGGAGATATAAAGGTTATCTTAAGGGTATATGATCTTGCTCTTTAGAGGACTAATTTAGTAGAAGGCTACTTAATAAGCTATAGTTATAATATTAATAATAGAAGCCGAGCTTATAAGCCTCGAATATACTACTAAGGAGATAATTACTCTTTAGAGGCTATTTAGGGATATCGCTCTTAAGCTTAGTAATATCTAGAAGATTTATTATAATAACTAATAAATAATTCGTCTCGTAGTGGGTAAAAAAGAATAGATCTTAACTAAGCTATAGTATATTAATATTTAGAATATATAGCTATAATAAGAATACGCTAGAGAATTATTTAGCATAGTATATATATTAATCAAGAATATACTAGCTAACGGTCTTATAAAGGTTCTCAACTATAAGAAATTTAAATATTTCTATTTACTACTTAATCTAAAAGAAATATAGAGAATAATTATAATAAACAAGGGATACTCTAAATAAGTATAGGAGGGCTAGTAGCGCCTAATCTTCAATTAATTTATAGCTTGCTAGCTAAGGAGCTTAAAGTCTCTCCTATAGCAGTAAAAAGAATATAATATACCCCGAAGGGCTACTTTAAAAAACACTAATTTTATATTATTTAACCTTAGAGGATTCGCTTATACTAATCTAATAGGATATTATATAAGAGTAGTAATACCTCTAGTAAACACGTACTAATAAGACTATTAACTACGTAGCGTACTATAGTAGCTATATTACTAGTAAGTAGATAAGGTATAGGTATACCTGCGCTAACCCCTAGGGTTCTAAATAAAACTAGGGCGGGAGATAGAGCGATAACGCTATATATACTAGAACTACTTATTACCTTAGGAGCCCTGCCCGAACCCTTACTATTACTATCCTTCTTTACTATTATAATCTCCTCTTTCTAAGTAGTAATAGCCTTATAGAGCGTAGCTCTCTAATAAGCGATGGTTTATAAGTTATATTAGAAAATAGTTATAGAAATAAAGTATATATAGAACCTTATTTTTCTAATTACTATGTTATCTAAAGTCTTAGCTTTAGTATATTAATAGGCCATAATAGCATTAAGGGCGCTTATCTATTAATAAGGTACCTTACTCTTATAATAGTAGGTATACTTACCCGCTATACTAGGTGAGTACTTTCTATCTAATAAGCTTAAGAGCTTACTTAAAATATATTAAAAGTAATACTTATTAAATAGGGATACTTACTTTAGTTTTATACCTCTACTAGGGGGAGGAGGGCTAGGAGGGGGCTCTAAACTACCCTTACTAGTACCCTCCTCCTTACCTATCTCCTTAGGGATTATAATAATAACGAGGTTAGTAACGTTCTAGTATATAGTTATTATAATAAAGGGATTAGAACTTATTAGGAGCTATCCTCTTAGACTACCTAGGAGGGTAACCCTAGGGCTTCTTAGGCTATAAACCCTTACCCTGAGAGCTACTCTCTATAAGTTACTTCTACTTCCTTCTACTTACTATATAATATATTAGTATATTATATATTAATAACGGGAAGGAATAATATATATATAATATTATTCTCTAGGGGAGGAGGGCATGCCCCTCTACCCCTAGCTTTATTCTTACTTTTAGTAGCGCGCGCCTTCTCGAGGGCTATAGCCTAACTAGTCTTCTTTTTAGGAGGTATCTATAGATATATTAGTATATTATAATAGCTTTAAGATCGTTATATCATTAAGGCGTATGCGCGCGCGCGCTATAAGGTTATTATTAGAACTAAAGTTAGGTATATATATAGTCATTATATTATATATAGGGAAGAGTTAAGAAGGTAGGAGGGTAGCTAGGTTATTTTATTTAGAGTTAATATAATAGTAGCTACCCTGCCTAGGCTAATAAGAGATAATAGATTCTACTACTATTAGTAAGAGTTAGTAAATAAAGGGTATTATAATAATAATAGTAGTAGTTATAAAAGGTAGAAAACTATGACTATTTACGCTTCGCTTATACTTAATATAAACAACTTTACTTTATTATCTCCTCTATAAATAGGCTTATTAATTAGTTATTTATAAATATATTGCTTTATATTTAGGTATTCTAAGGGGTACTACGCGGTTAGGCGCTTTTCCAGCTGCTACTATGTCTAGGGGGGTATATTATAATGCTTTTAGTATCGCCTGTTCCTAGCGCGGTATATAACTAACGTTAGCTCCGGAGCGACCTGTTTCTAGGGGTTATTCTTCTAACTATAGTTATAAGCGACTATGTTATAGCTACTCTTGTTATAATAGAATAAGCTCTTTAGTAACTATAAATATGGCCCTATAGGACGTTTCCTAACATATTACTACGGGTAGGCGGGTGCTATAAGCCCGGATTCCTTTAGTTAAAGGGGTAGAACACACTCTAAATAGAATTTAGCTATTTAGGCTATATCTTTTAAATAAAACCTAGCTATATATGCTACATTTTGTGAATAGAATCTAGCTATTTAGGCTATATAATTTAAATATAATACCGCTATATAGCCTTTAGTTATATAATTATAACTTTCCTAACTATAGCTATACTTATACGTCCCCGTTATATTAAGAGGGAGAGGTATAAAGCCCTGCTTATAGTAGCAGAGCTTCTTATCCTTCTAGCTATAAGAACCTCTTAGGAAAGACCTCTTTATTTAAGGAATTACCTCTCTTATAACAGCGTTTCTAGGCTATAAGAGCCTTAGTAGCCTATTTAGCTCTAATATAGTTAGCCCTGGTATAGTATATATCTAACCTTATATAGTAATAATTAGAGGGTTTACTTATGAGTAATAGGATTATTTAAGGTTCTTATATTATTTCCTTTGGCTAATAGAGCGTAAAAGTTAAAATACCTATATAGTATTTCCTGAATTATACCTATAAACTAGGTAAATTTATTATAGTCTTTTTATAAAGGGTCTATAGTATAATAGCGAACTTAATATAGTCTTTTATATACCTCCTGCTCTTATTAGAGCTATATATACTAAGGGAGATTAAGAGGAATAGGAGATAAGTAAACTATAAGCCATACTAATAAGTAGCTTTTTATTTTTATAACTTATATATTACTTAGAATCTATAGGTACCCTATCAAGAAGTAGCGCTAGTAAGCTATATCTACTTAAGCTAAGTATCTCTAGTAATACCTTTAAGCTCCAACTTAATAATAAGAGCTAGCTTATATACTACTTAAAATCTATAAATACCTTATAAAGAAAATAAGTAAGTAGGTCCTAGGAAGCTTACAAATAGTTCTTAATAATAAGGGCCTTATGCTATATTTTAAGGTTTTATCTCCTAAGTCTAGTTATAGCTAACTCTATTTAATAGTAATAAGGGTATAAATATACTAGTAAGTACTTATTAAATGTTTAAAGATATAGATCTTATTAGGATTTATAATAGGGATAATTTCTAGATAAGCAAATAGTATAGTATACTCTTTATATAATACTCTCCTCTTAATATATAATCTTTTATATATATCTTACTCTTATTAGAACTATATATACTAAGAGTAATAAAGAGGGATAGGAGGTAGGTATACTATCAGCTATACTAATAAGTAGCTTTTTATTTATATAGCTTATATATTACTTAGAATCTATAATTACCATTTAAAGAAATAGCGTTAGTAAGCTATATCTAGTTAAGTTATAATCTCTAGGGATAACCTGAAGCTCTAACTTAATAACGAGGGTAAGCTATATATCTCTAGGGATAACTTTAAGCTCTAACTTAATAATAAGGGCTAACTTATATACTACTTGAAATCTATAAGTACCTTATAAAGAAGATATATAAGTCAGTCTTTTAAAGCTTAAAAGTAATCCTTAATAATAAGAGCCTCGCGCTATATTCTAACGTTTTAATTACTTAGTTTAGTTATAGCTAACTCTATTTAACTTTAATAAGGGTATAAAGATATCAATAACTACTTATTATATATTTAAAGAAATAGATCTCTTTATTAAAGATTTATAATAGAGATAATTACTAATAAGTAAATAATATAATATACTCTTTATATAATACTCCTCCTTAATATATAATCTTTTATATACCTCCTACTCTTATTAGGGGTATATATACTAATAGAGATATTGAGGGGTAGAAGGTAAGTATATTATAAGCTATACTAAGGAGTAGCTAATTATTTTTATAGCTTATATACTACTTAAAATCTATAGGTATCTTATAAAGAAGATAAGTAAGGAGATCTTTTAAAGAATAAACTAGATCCTTAATAACAACCTCGCTAAAAGCAATCCTTAATAACTACCTAATATTATATTTTAAAGTTTTATCTACTAAGTCTAGTTATAGCTAACTCTATGTAACCTTAATAAAGGTATAAATATACTAGTAAATACCTATTCCTACAAGCTACTAGCTAGAGCCTTACTATATATATAAGGGCTACTAATAAAGAGCTTATAAGAGCTAATAAAAGCTAATAAGAGCTAATAACGGCTAATAAGAGTAATATAGATTAAACTAAGCTATATTGACCTATGTTTATCTAGACCTAGATTCAATTAGCTTTATTCTTTAAAAGACCAATTAGATTTAAGCTTTTAAAATATAAGGGTTTAATAGTAGTAAGAGAGTTTCTTTTCTTAGGCAGGCCTAGCTTCCTAAAACATAAAGATTAACCTTCCTAACGGAAGGCATAGAATAATTCGATAAAGTACTATAAGCCTATGAGACCCTAGATAAGACTATATAATAACTTAAGCTCTATTGGACGACTTAAGAACGCTCTATAGATTGATAAATAATATATTAAGTCTAATCCTTTTAATCCTATATAGTAGTAATGAATCGGAGCAATAGGGTTATACGTAGAAAGATGAATATATATTTCGAATAATCTAGAATAAATCTAGTAAATTAATTAAGGGGTTAGAGAATAAGTTAATAAGAACTCTAATAAAGAAGAAGAGGATTCTAGAGAAACCCTTAACCCCTATATAAGATACAAAATTAATAAATAGGTATAAGGATAAGAACCTAAGACCTACTATAACTTAGATAAACCTTATAATATTATATAATAATATATTCAAATAATAACTATTTATAAACCTAAATCTAAGAAGAATACTACTGGCATAGGATGAGATAGACTTAGCTGCGCAGCTTTCTAAAAAGCCCCCTGAGCGCACGGGCCCTATTATAGGAAGACTATAGAGTAGAGCGTAGAGGAGAGGAGCGTAGCGGACTTCATTATTATTTATTAATAATTATAATATAGACCTTAATAATTATATACCTCGTTTTTTAGTATTTTCTTAGCGAATCTACGCCTGATTTAGATTATCTCTTTTAATTAGATTAGCAAATTATTTTATATATCTTTAAAGCCTACTTTTAATATTCTTACCTATTTATAAGTAGACCTATATTATTTATTATCTTTCTAGTTCCTATTAGTTCTAGCTCCTTTCTCATAATACCTAGAGGCGGATTCTTTTACTCTTTTTAATAGCCTTTATAGGCTTCTTAGAGAGTTAGGTACCTTCGCTACGTCTATACGTCCCCGCTATTAATATATATATATATATAATTAATCTACTTTAAATATAACGATAGCTTAAAAAATCTATAAATAATAAATAATAACGATATAAATAATAATAAAAACGTAGTTTAAAAGAGAGGAAGATATTCGCAGACCTACCTTAGTTCTAAGGGAATAGTAATAGCTATGCTTTCTTATAGAATTAAGATATGAACAATATAGACCTTGAAATCTTTTTATACTATTAGCAGGTTGTAGCGAGCATATTCCTTTCCTTACCCCCCCTTATATATTATTATAACCGCTATTATTTAACTAGCGAGTTATAGCTAAGGCAGCTAAGATAGCTATATATAATACTAATATAGAGATTATTAGTCTTGCTAAGCTAACGAGTATAGCGAGATTGACTAGATTAGTAACTAGAGACTAATAAACCCCTTACTATTATAGCCCTAAGTACTAAGAGCGACATACTAACTTTTATGAGATACTATCATAGTAAAGCTATAAATTCTTCTAAGATAAGAGCGTTATTAGGAAAACCCTTCTATATTAAGTAATAAGACTCGAAGTGGATCTATAAGAGCTTAGAGTAATAAGATAAGATTACTAGACCTTTCCTATATTTATTTAGTTATTTAGTTTATACTATTTCCTTTTTTATTTTATTTAAAGGAAGTTATAACTACTTACTTTATCTTCTCATTTAGAAGATATTATAATAATAACTTCACTTTATTAACTAGAAGACTCTAGTACTTTAACTATATAATATTAACTTTAATATTTATAAACCTATAAGTATTATATCTTCCTCCTCCTTAGCTAACTTAGATACTAGATCCTCTTCTAATAAGGGGAAATAGCCTAAAGACGGATATAGGAGCTTCGTTTAGTAAGATATAACCTCATGCTATAGGATAGCTAGCCTCTAATAATAATATAGATAGGTCTGCGAATCCTACCTCTAGGATAGGAATAACGCCCTTAAGCACTCTGCGTTCCCCTAAAGGAAGCTATACTAATTAGGATATCGTAGGCCTTATTAATCTCCTTATAAGACGCCCTACTATTATAGTAATAACTCCCTATTTAACTAGAGCGCCTAAGTGTATTAGCACTAATATCTTAGACTTTATTACTAACTATAAGAGCCTTTTAAAACTTTACTATAAGACTAATAATAATATAAAGAACGAGGTCTATATATATAGCTCTAGGAACTATTAAAACGTAGTAAAACCTTATATTAGTAAAGCTAAGACCTAGAAGGAAGCTAAGGAGAAACTTCTATACTAGTTCGGATTTATAGACCTAAAGTCTTATTAGGACCCTAATGAGGACCTTTAGAACCTAGTTAGAAGATCTTATATTAAGGATAATAACCCTTCCTAGGTTATAGTATATCACGAGCTAGGATAATGTCGCAGGGAAAAGGGCTTAGCGGGCAAAGTAGGGAAGTCCATAGGAGTTAGGAGATATAGGGAGGTACTAGGTAACTACTAGATAAGCCCTCTAGCCCTCACCTAGTAGACTAGAGGGCTAGAGAAGAAAATTTAACCTTCGCTACCCCTAACTATACTAAATCTATTACTCTGCACTGCACTAGTTTGTGACATTTATCTCCTATAAGCTAGTGAGGAAAGCAGCAGAGGTATAAATAAAGACTTAATAGTAGACGTCTCTAGACCCCTTAGTTACTCTAAATATTTATATAAAGTCCTATTTACTAAGATAAGCCTTCTAGAAAGCTAGCCTTATTACCTTAGTAGTTTTATTAGAGAGTATCAAGGCTACTTCTAAGTATTTATTATTAGACATATCGAGCTAAAGCTAAATAAGGCTCGTAGCTACCTAAGAATTATAATTATTAGCTAGAAGGTATAGGGATAATAATAAGAAGGGAAGGAATACCTAAAGTTAGTTATTAGAGTACTAAATAAAAAGAGGTATATTATTCTTCTTTATTTTAGGTATAGGGATATTAGGACTAAGGACCTAGAAGGTTACTACTAATAGGAGATAATAAGAGCGAGGTTAATTAGTATTTTTAACGCCTAAGATAAGGAAGTTATAATTAGCTATAATAATAAAATATAATTTATAAATATAAGAGAGAAAGAGTAAAGGAGTTAGATAAAAATTAAAGTAGCTAGGTAAAGGTAGTTATTATAGGAGGAGAAGTTAATAATAGAGGATAGAGGAGGGTATTCATTTACTTAATAACTACGCCGCTCGTTTTAATAGCTACTACTAACTATAATTTCCTTTATTCTTTCCTTATATAGAACTGCCCTAATTTACTATTTTATTTATTATAGGTCTTTTATCCTAAGTTTATTTTACTTTATTAAAGCTAAGGAGGGCAAGGGAGGAGAGTTAATTATTCCTTCTATAGGCTACTAATAAATCACTACGTTATTAAAGCAATTAATAGATAAGAAAACGCACTCCTAACCCCTTAAACCCTCTAGTCTCTCTCTCTCTTATATATATATATTATTTACTTTTAAGCTTAATTTATCTCTTAACTATATAATATTAATTACTACGCTTTAGCTCCTTCTTTTCTTTAGATATTACTTCTACTTAGCTCTTTAGTCTATAAATTACTTATACTAACCCCCTATTAACCTTTCTCCTAATCTATTATAATAGGGAAATGGCCTCTGGCTACTGCATAGTGATTTTACCTGCTTAAGTGCAACAGACCTTCTAACTCCGCGCCTCCTGATAATACATAGCCTTCGGTTACGTGATTATAACTCTCCTAACTATAGCTATACTTATATATACCTATTATACTAGATAGCCTTACGATCTTTAACTTTATATTAATAATAACGTGGTTTTTAATTATTTAATAGACTATAAAACTATTAACTTTTCCTCTCGCGCACTACCTACGCTACTAATACTGCCTCTATTACCGCTTTATCCACTAGAAGTCGTCACTATCTTTACTATACTATCGTTAGTAACGCTCTCTCTATATTAAAGCAGTTAGCACAAGCCGTACTTACTAATATTCGCCTAGGCTGCCTAGGCTACCTCTACCTTAGTAATATAGAGGACCTACTCGAAGAAGGGCTACTCTATAGGGTATATAACGACCTACTAAACTTCTACTACTAAGTTTACTTACTTAGCTCTAATACTATTACGCCTTATAGAGTCCCCTAT
>JAVHLU010000948.1:0-41818 GCA_036785755.1 Colletotrichum ledebouriae
TATAGCCTTATAAGTAGAGGGTAGCTAACTTTAATCTAGATAATACCTCTTTAAGCCTAGGCCTAGCTAATAATACCCTTAATACCTTTAGAGGTAATTAATTAATTAATAAATAAGCTACTTTATAATAAGTAAAAAAGACGCTTTATAATAAGGTTATAGCTATAATTTAAGAAGGAATAGCTTACCTTACCCGCCTAATAAGTAAGGAGGTAATTATAAGCGTAATTATAGCTTATAATACCCTATTTAGTTATTAGCTTAGGGATAAGGGTATTTTAAGAGTAGCGAGCTATTTTAAGTATAACCCTATTTAAGCCTTAATATTTAATATATTACTAAAGAGATTAATACTCTTATACTTATAGAATAATAGTATTATAAGTAATAGGAGTTATAGAGGTAGGTTTAATAGTAATAGTAATATATTAGACTTAGAAGAGGAGGAGGAGGAGGGGGAGGAGGCTAATAAGGCTAGTAATAGAGATAAGTTAACCTAAAGTAGTTAGAGAGACTAGGAGGGGCTAGGAAACCTTAAATATTTTTAATCTAATAAAACTACTTAGATTTTAAAGGGGCTTATTAAATTCTAACTTTAGTATTAAAAAAAAGTCTTATTAGTCTTATTAGAATAAAGTAATATTAAAAAGAATAGGTAATAGAATCCTTATAAGTAATAAAATAATAGTAGTTATAGCCTCGCTACTTCTAGTACTAATTACTTAATAACTACCTCTATTAACTACTCCTCCTCCTCTAACCTCTTTTACTACTACTCCTAATACTAAATTAATAACTATAAATATAAATCTAGGCCCTTTTTTTTACTTACTAACTTATTTACTCTTATTTATATAACTTTAAGGATTTTTTTAGTATTAATATTATTAGGTTTATCCTCTACCTTCTTCTACTCCCTTTTTATAATTTTAATAAAGTTATATAGCTTAGTTATTATATAAATAATCTAGACTTATATAGTAAAGTTATATTCTAATAGGCTATTTTAAAGGATTATAAATACCCTCTTTAGTACTCTAAATACCCTCTTTATTATTATCCTTAGCTTTATATAGTATAAGTTAAATAACTCCTTCCTACTTTATAGCTATAATATCCCCTTATTATGATCTTTTAAGTAATACCTCTTACTATTAAATAATATTATTATACCCTTAAGATCCTACTAAAAGCCTATATTAGTAAGGTAATACCTCCTATCTAGTATCTTAAAAGACCGGGCTAACGTATAGTTAAGTAGGGTTAAGTTATTAATAGAACCCTCTACGCCTATAAGTATATATATAAAAATAAGGTTAAACTTTACATTATAAGTATATTTTAAGCTAATTACCCCTTCTAATTAAAGAATTATTACTAATTATCTATTGAGTTCGGAATTACGCCGCAGCCCCTTTGCAAAAAGACTATAACAAATTCACCTAGTTTATAAGTATAATTCGGGAAATATTATATAGGTATTTTAACTTATACCCTCTATTAGTTAAGGAAAATAATATAGGAACCCTATATATTCCTACTACTTATAAGCAAACCCTTATATAAAGTTAGACGCGCGCTATACTAGGGCTAATTATATTAGAGCTAAACGGGCTACTAAGGCTCTTATAACCTAGAAACGCCCTTGCTAAACCTTCTAGTAAAGTGCTATAAAAGCTACTATATAAGATAACTCCTTAACCTAAAAGGTTAACCTTCTAGTAAGGTACTAAAGGTACTATAAACGCTATTATATAAGAGGTAACTCCTTAACTAGAGAGGTCTTTCCTAAGAGGTTCTTATAGCTAGAAGTATAAGAAGCTTTACGAGCAGGGCCTTATACCTCTCCCTTATCCTTATCCTTATCCCTTAATTATATTAGTACTAAACCCTATATATAAATATACTAAGCCTAAGTAAGGCACGCCTTTTAATATAAATAATATAGAGGGAATTACTAGAGAGTTTAGCCTTAATATAATTAATAAAACCCGCTCCTTTATTAACTACTCTACTATATATAGAGAGCGTATTATTAGTATAGCCCTTAAGAGGGCTTACTTTAATAACCCTATAGGGGACTCTATAAAGTATAATAATATTAGAGCTAAGTAAGTAAACTTAGTAGTAGAAGTTTAGTAGGTTATTATATACCCTATAGAGTAGCCCTTCTTTAAGCAGGTCCTCTATATTACTAAGGTAGAGGTAGCTTAGGTAGCCTAGGCGAATATTAGTAAGTACGGCTTATACTAACTAATAGAGAGAGTATTACTAATAATAGTATAGCTAGTAAACGAAGCGGTAATAGAGGCAGTATTAGTAGCGCGGGTAGTATATAAGAGGAAAGGTTAATAGTTTCGTAGTTTAAATAATTAAAAACTACGTTATTATTAATATAAAGTTAAAGATCGTGAGGCTATAGGCACGTATAAGTATAGCTATAGTTAGGAGAGGATCACGTAACTAAAGGCTATATATTATTAGGAGGCCCGGAGTTAGAAGGTCTATTGCACTTAAGTAGGTAAAATCACTATGCAGTGGCTAGAGGCTACTAATTATCTATAGGGATATAGGTAGGGATAAATATCCTATTTATCGCTCTAATATACCTATTAAACTAAGCCTACTCCTTATTATATTTAACCTCCTCTAAGATATATAATAGATCGGGTAGCTTTACGAAGTATTAATATAGAATATATATAGCTTCTAGTATAGTCCTAAACGTTTTTAATACTATATTCTAAGATACTTTAAATCGAGACGTGGTATTTTATTATATTACTAACTACTTAATAATATATAAGAAGATTAATACCTTCTATTTAGTAGTTTAGAACTAGGTATTAATAATAAGGTCCCTCTTATATAGCTAGTCTATAAGTAAGGAGAACTCTACCTTTATAAGGCGGAATAACTCTTACAACTTAATATTAGTATTATTTAGGAAGTCCCTTATCTAGCTATAATAACCTATAGGAAGTTATATTATATATTATAAATATACTTCCTAGGAAGGGTATACCTATTAACCCTCTTATTATTAGCTTAAAAGTCCTCTTTAGTAATAATACTAACTATTATTATAGTAATAACGCCTTTAGTATATCGATCTATTATAGTAGCGCGCGCTTACATTAGTAGCGACTTCCTTAATTATTTATTAAATTAGCTACTAATTAACTCTTATACTTAATTAATAAAAAGCTGCCTTTTTGTAATTTATACCCCTAAAATTAACCCCTATTAAGGGAAATACCTATTAAGTAGGGGGGGGGATAATATATAAATCTAGCTAGAATAGGTACCTCTTCTATAAGCTAAAATTTAGGCCTAATAAGGTATAGTCCCTCAAAAGAATTAGAATATTTGTTTTTTTAGCTAACTAGTAGCTCTATAACTTAGCCTAAATCCTAATTATTTTTAGCAAACTATCACGCCCTTAGTCTCCGCCAAGGTTATTCGTATTGAAAGTATCTGTAACAACAGAGGCGATTAAGGTGCAAAAGGACACGTTCTTGTTCATTATCTCTGGTCTGACTAGTGCAGCACGGCGCCGCTTGTGTGTCTGCTTCGGGTTTAAACTGATCGTAAGGGAAGGCAGCGCTTACTGACACGCCTGGAATCTTGTTTACCTTATGTCGATTACCTTTTCCCGCTAGTAGATTAAAAGGGTCCCCATGTGCACTACGGAACGTGAGAAAGTAGCATACTGCATAGTCCTATAGTAGTGAGTCGGCTGTCTGAAGCTTGGAATCGTTGGCAGTAAACGCCAACAGGGAATAGGACGGTGCTTAGGTTAGAATGACGATGGCGGCGCATGAGTTGCGAGAATGGCCGATGGTCGTTTTCGGCACGAGTTCGGGCTGATTCAGAACACGCTCAAGCGCTGGATTGAGGCTTCCCTCACTGCGTAATCACCTCGCCCTATCCTCTGGCAGGAGCGACAAGACAAGGTTAGAGACAAGACCAACGGAGAATGTTAAATTGTGAGTGGTCTTGTGTCTCGCGTGTTACTGAGTTTTTCAATGACGAGAAAGAAATGAGCAGCTTTAGGGGGAAAAAAAGGTAAAATAGGAGCACTGAATTAACGTTGGTTTGGCTTGGAGCTAAGCCGCTGCTTGGCGACACCGCTTGCCCAGTCTTTTTCTCCCCTGGGGCCCAGAATTCGCAGGATCGGGGCAGCACACATAGACCGTTTCATCAAGCCCTGTAAAGTCGCAGATTACGGCGTGTTACCTACTGTATAGAGAGGCGGCCATGGCCAAGCAATAATGGCTGGCCGGCTTGTCAGGACAGACGGGCGAGCTTACCAATGTTTCCGAGTCTCGTCTCCCGCTGGTTGGTCGTATACAAGGATGGCCAGGATGCTTGATATTATGGTTATCTATCTAGTCCCGCGGATGACAAGGCACCAGTAGGATGAAGAGGAAGGCGAGAATAGTTGGTGATCGACCCTGCTTCTTCACTAGACATCAGGGGATGTTCATTGGATGGAGGCCGGGAATTCCTGTGATTGATTGCTAGGGGTTTGGAGAGATGACCAGCTCGAACTGGAATAGGCATTTCGATTTTGGGTTTCTGGTGGTGGGCGTGAGTTTCTTGTCAGATTCTACCGCTCTCAGTTGCCTTCGGGCGATGGCAGCCTGGCCGCAGGATGGACGACGGATGGATGGGATGGATGGGAAGGATGGGATGGCCGCCGTGCAGCTAGCTAGCTCCGTGGGCATGGGATGGCACGGGATGTGGGTGTCGTTCTCGGTTTGTGCCTCTTCTGCGCCTCCGAGATACCTCAAGATACCGACTGGATGGGGACAAGTGAGTCGACATTATGAGCAGTCATGCCTACGGGTCTTGGCCTGGTCAAGTGAGTGGTCCAATGTCTGGCGATGCTTGGCTTGACCCAGCTGAGTAGAGGCATTTTTCTGAGTCAAGCATGTCTTTGGCGGGAACACACGGAAAGTTCTTTTTTTGCGCAGACAATGTCTCGAACTGCTCGCCCTGCCTGGTTGGCGTCTCGGGGTCTTGGGGACGTCCACATAGCCTTGGTATGTGTCATTTCGCCAAGGCTGCCGCCGCCGCCCAGTGGCCCCGATGGGCGAGGGGCGATGCGGCCAATGGCAGCTTTAGGGTTTGGAGTGGTTGGATGTCGGGAATGGGGGGTATGTGTTATTTGATTCCTTGTTTTCTGTTAGTTGCGTTTAGGCTTTGGTCTGCCTTTTTTTCATCTATCTGGGTTTACCCAGCGTAGTATCCCCGATGGATTGGGGTGCAAAGACTAGGCGGACTTGACCTCGTTGCGCGCCAACGTGCCTCGACGTCTAGGTTGTCCTGCAGTGTGTATGCCGTTCTATTTTACTTTTTTTGTCATTAGGTGCATGAGGAACAAGGTTGAGTTGATCCTCGGCGGAATCTTGGCTCGTTCTCGGTGTGTTAATGAGAGGGTGTACGGTACTTCAGCACCTTTCCGGGATGTGGAGAGAGCAGCGAGGAAGGTTGGTGATTATGTAGAGATTAGGTGATAGTAGTCAGCGACGACCAACGTTCCCTGCGATAATGGGCTGGCGGACTTTTTCTATCATCGTATTTGGCGTTCCGCTCCCTCGTACATCAGACATCAGACCCTGACAACCTGAGTCCGGGTGGGATGTTTTCTTACTTTTCTCCGCACCGACACCCTCATGCAAGGCTAAGGCGTTGTACCGCTGCGTTCTCATTTTGTGTATTTGAGGACAACGCCACGTAGAATGTAAGCTTGTTCTTGAATTGGGGCGGTTCCTTGTTTCGGTACTGACGAACTGTTGCACGACTCGCACGAGTGTGTGGATTCCGTCGCAATGGTTCATTCTCCAGATTCGAGTTGATGCGCTGCGCACTTTATCGGCGATCGGACTCTACAGCACTGGATCCTCTTCCTTCCTTCGCCGTCGGTGTGCGTTTCTCGTGTAGTCTCGTGGAGAAGAGAACTAGGACTCGGACTTGGCCAAACGGGCATGGTTATGGGGATGCCATGTACTTCGGGCTAGGTGGGTGGACCCTTCGATCTCGAATACAGTGGTGGTGACGTTTTTCGGTCGCGGGAAGCACGGAAGAATAAGGCCTTTCTGGAGCGATTGGCACCACCTTCACCTTGTTCGCCGGCTGTGAGGGCCACGACGACGGTATTCTTTGGCCAGCAGAAAATCCCGTCTCTAGTGGGGCCGACCGGTGGCTGCTCGGCTTGGCTCTTTTTGATTTTCGGGGGTGAGGTTAAAAGAACCTTGCCTTCAGGGAAGGAATGGGTGACGGTACGTACCTCCTAGGACGATGGACGATGGACGATGGACGAGCAGTATGCTATTTGAGTGGAGAATGCCATCTGAAAGGGAATTGGGAAGTGGCGCTGCGACCCTCGGCAGCATTTCGTAATCGTTGCTTTTTTGTTGCCTAGGTGCTCCGTTCGTTGGGGGAGAGCATTCTACTCCAGTGAGCTCTCTCTCTCTCTCTTTCCAACCAACTCTGTCAAGTTGTAACGAGTTGGAGACCCTTTCTCTCAGAATTGCAGCTTTTTTTCCTTTTTCGGTGAAAGCTATGACAACACACCCCCTCCTTTGGTAAGCAAACACCCTGACTCGGCCGACCGACAAGGGACGAGCAGGCAGTACGTACCTTCGTCTCTGGACCGCAGAAACCTAGGCCTCCACTCGAAAAAGCTTGGTGCAGCGACTGTTGAAATAAGCTTGAATTTTTTTTCTTTCGACGAAGGGAGGGAAGGAAGGTCCGGATACGTTCCTGCTGCCTGCGTGCGTGCAGCTGCATCTGCCACACACCTGGCTTGCCCCTGCCCACCACTAAAAACCCGCTCACCTTCGATCAGTCGCCAGGCAGGTGCAAATGGCATGCCGACTGACCCCTTCCTGTAAATATCACCACGTAAACTCAGAGATACTTCATTGGCCACCAAAAGCCAGGCTGCAGCAAAGGTACACTTGAGTTTTAAGTTTTCAGTTTTCGGTTTCCAATAGAAGCCAAGAGAAGATGTAGAGGTCAAGTTGAGGGGGGAAAAACCATTTCGCTAGGGGGAAAAAAAAAAAAAGTGCCGCGATATCCTCAAGCTTTCTCGTTGGTGCATCCCATGCCTGCTCCATCTCATCCCATTTGTTCCCCTCACACCCTCCAATTCATCCCCCCATCCCGTCCCAACTGCTTCCAACGCAAACGCAAACCAAACCAAGCACCTCATCAGTCATCAGTGCCGTCCTCGCCCGCAACGACCACCTCTCGGCATCAACTCAAGCCTTGGCTCCTGCTCGACTCTGCGGCTTGGTATTTCGTGGGCCGACATTCGACGCACAGTACGCTCCAGTCTCGACAGTTTACTGGGCGTTCGTGTCTCACTGTGCCAGCCCGTCATTGACATCGCCATCAAGCCGACACACCCCACGCGTTACGGACGTCTCATCCCGAATACCACTTTGACTCTGACACGTTCTGATCCGATGATATTACTGCCAATCTCACAACTTTACTCAACCGCCTTCGCTGTCCATCCTTCTTCACCCTCGCTCGCCATCCCTCGCTCTCCAGTTTTTCTCGCCCTCGGCATCTTATTCAAGTGACAAAACCACTGGTGCATGACCACTCGCTCTTGGCGCCACTGTTGTCCCAACCAATTCGACAACCCCGACTGATACCCACGATAACAGCCGCCTGAGGGACTTTGGTTCCACGGGAATATACAAGATACAAGCTCATACCCATCTTCACGAAGCGAAAACGCGAAGGCCGCCCGGGCAGAAAAAATCGACTCTTCAGCTCCGTCCAGTGTGGGAGAGACCGAATCATCACCTACCTGTGGCCAGACCACTGTGGAGGCAATCCGAGCAGCAGTACCGTAGTCCCTATTCGAAGGCAGCCCATACGATCAGGCTCACCGTGGAGCCACAGCACAGCACAGCAAAACCAAACCGCGCCATCTGGATCACTCGGCACACCAGACCCTGGGAGGCAATTATACTGCCTGAGCCTAATGGTTTTAGCTTATTCCCGTGGGAGCCCCAATTCTCCCTGTCATCGATCTGTGCCTGTGCCGGTGGTCCACCGTCACCCTCACTTTCGCCGGCTGAGGCATTTGGCATTGCAAACCGCAAAATAGGGGAGGCCTACCTGCACGCACATAATTAACAAACACCGTAGACGTACGCACTCCGCTACCCTCGTCGTCATCATCAGCCTCACCATCTCGACGCCGTTCTTCTGGAGGCTCCATTTTCTCCCAGGCTCCTACCTCAAAAAAAGAACTGACCAGTCCGACTGGCTGGTGAGTGGTCTGAGGTAAGTAAAGCCAAACGCTACACCATGCTTCCTACACAAGACAACCGCATAGCCCGTCTTCATCGTCGCCCGTGGCCCATCTCTCTCCTCCGAAGACGTACGCAGCCCTCTCCCCATCCGTGACCCAGGCTGGCTCTCCCCTGAACCGTCATCAAGCCCTACAACAGCCTCAAAGACCAAGCTCATTCAGGCGGCGGGAAAGTTGGGGCTTGCATTGGGAGACGGCCGGCCACGACGACGAGAACAGGAGGGAGATCCCACATCCCAATATCAGTGTCGACGCGGCCCTAGAGAACATCCTGATCCAGACTCTTTCCAAGAGGAGCGCTGAGTCTCTAACGGATGGCATGCCCAAGGTCCCCTTCTCACCTTTATTTTTTTTCCCCGCCGTCAAATATTGCCCTCTGCATCTACCAAGTTCCCACATTCTACCGTCAACATCGCCATTCCCCAATCATCCCAAACTGCGCCCGCCTGGCGTCGTCATCCCTCCCGTCCACTTACTGTCGACCAGTCACTTGCACAAGTGTCCTTTAAACTTGACTATTGTGGAGCTCCGGGTATCCCTAACTCTACTCTACTCAGTTATATTCCCGTCCGTTCGACCTTTTGACGACTCCCGTCCAAGCAGCCAGCCCACGGACCATCCGTCTTAAAGCTTGTCACCTCTACAGATACCACCCATCAGCCAACCAACCAACTTACCGCAGACAAACCGCAGCAGCCAACGGCTTGTCCGCCGCGTACTGAAGTAAACCTAACCAGCGTCGAGGTCACATCCCAGACACGGCCCAGCAGGGAACCCAAAAGCGGCATTGCGCACTCAACCTTTTCTGTCTTATGTCCCCGACCCGCTGGACTCTGACTTGCGGCGGTATCCCTGAAGACCGTTAACTCTGTGGCCCCCTCCCGGAGCGCCAAAGCCAAAGAACCGCCGACCGACAAACTCGCTCTTTCGGCACTGGATCAAGCATAAAAGAAACCCACGCAATCGGCAGCTCCTGGCTCGCTGCAGCCAATCTCGTCTCAACCATACACACGCATAGTTGACCTTGTCGTTCATCTCCTGGCTCTTATAACAAGTGTCGAGATACCCCAATTACCCCATTCTCATTCCGCAACTTGACGCCCATCAAAATCGAGTGTGCCGGACTTTGGACGACGATCCGACACACGACATCGACGCACGCATCCACCCGCACCCACATCGCCGTCTTGGTCAGCATTCCGCACTGCGGTATCCATCGAGACTCACCGGCAGGCGTCATATTCAGAACGGCGTCCAGCCTGCTTTTGTTCGTCAAAGGTCCGTATGAGAGCTCATTGTTTCATTCGTCAATTACCAATCCATTCTTGCTCTTCTCGTCTGCCCATTCGTATCCATTTCGGCCTCTCCTCCCTTCGATTTGTTGTAATCAAGCTTCGTCGTCGATCAGGCGCGTTGTCTCCCTGTTTGAGTGCCTGCGTCACGTCACGCCTGTCTTCCTCGACCGTCTCTGGTGTCACCCTCTCGCCAACCGTCTTGAGTGACTTTAGGGGCCACCGCAGCCTTGCAGGGGCTAGACAGCACTTGGATCTGGTGCACCAGCGTTGCATAGCAGCGCCAGGCGAGAAAAAAGGAGGTAGTCGTCGAGTTGCAATGAATGAGTGAGTTCACTCAAGACTCGTCGCTTAAGAATCCCACAACAGAGCTGTCAAGAGGAGATCATGCACTGAGCCGATGTTGTTCCCTGGTGCTTCAGCGGCTTGGGTCAGCAGCATTCAGCAGCGCATCTCTCCCAGATCTCCGACAGCTTGATCCTCGTCCCAAGTCTTCAAAGTTATCTGCTTCTCGTCGTTCATGCACATCGCCTTTTTTCCCATGGTCGGTCCAGTGCGACTCGGCCATCGGTCATCTCGGCCTCTCTACACAACCCGCTCAGGGATGGTCCAAGAGGCAATTTTAGTCGAGAGTTAAGCCCCCTTCCCCGTCATCTTCTTCAGTGGATCGGCTGTGACGGCGCAATTATGTGCGCGCAGGGTGATTCCAGAAGGAATCTTGGGTCACTCGGGTCACCCCCTCTTCTCCTTAGGCAGTGGAGAGGTCCCAAGCCAAGTCCACAGTCCAAAGTCACTTGTTTCCGCGCCATCCACGCCCCCCCTCTCACCTTCTCCCCCATTCGTCTGTACACCCCCGTACTGCACCCCTCTCCCTGTCACCCCTGGTCCCCTCCCTTACCCAGACTCCCCTGTCGGAAAAAGCTTGGCCTGCCTGGGGGGTGCGACTGCTAGTGTGGGCTTGGGCGTGCTGTATCAGGATATATATGGTACAGGTGCTGCTCCGGCCCAGTCAGGCCGGTTCGACTCAGACCCGGCACGTCTCGCAAGCCTGCTGCAAGCGCTCCTCACCATCTTCAACATCCCATTGTCTTCGTCGATATCCACCCTTTCGAGGCTTGACGTGCGACTCAATGCGCCTCAACCCATCTCTGTTGTCGTTTTGTGAATAGGCTTCTGTCATCACCTCCTATCACCACCTGCTAAACACCTTGATCCTATCTTCAAGAGCCTCGTCGTTGCCTTCACACGCCGAACCGAACTAGAGGAGCTAACCCACCTCGCTTTGCGTCATCTAGCCTACGCAACCTCCGTTTCTTCACGAAGCGTTTGTCGGCACCGTACCCGCGACGCCCACTGAAAGCAGTGCAAACGCTCCCCAAATCGATCACCAGACGGCAAGCTAGGGCCATCAATTAGCACGACGACACGTCTCACTTTGAACCTGCCTTGTCTTCTCTTGGCGTGACGGACGGGCACCATTCGTCTAGTTACCAGGGTTTTCACCATTTCAACTCGGCTTAAGTCTGCGTCTCTGGCCGCGGATTACCTGACATTCCCAGAGGGCACACTCTGTCAAGGATCATTTTGGCTCAAAGGCAACTTGTGCCGATTCCAATTCAGTACACCCCTGCCCCAAACGAACCCAGTGGGGCCGCCGTGGAGGACCACCGGAGGGTTACTTTCGGACAAGCTCTCATCTTAAAAGGTTCCCTCCAGCCATCACCTTCCACCCTTGGGACTACTCAGTAGCCTTACTTTCTTTATTCACCTCACCTTCACAATACCTCACCACAATGGAAACATACCACGGCTTTGTGCGGACACCCGCAGACGCCATCAAACTCTTCGAGGCTTGCAGACTCGGCCTTCTACCTCGTGTCCAGCGTAGGTTATCAGAAAAGGAACGCCAATCCATCCGATCTGGTTCTGTCTTTGTTTGGGACGAGAGGGAAGCTGGCATGAGGAGATGGACTGACGGAAAGTCATGGAGCGCCAGCAGAGTATCGGGCAGCTTTCTCACCTACCGCGAGATGGAGGGTAAACGTGGAAGCGGGTTCGGTGGTGGACGACGCGGTGCCGGCAAGACTCCCGACTCCGGCCGCGGCAGCGACGAAGACCAGGAGGACGGCGAGCCTGAGGGCTACAGATACAAGGCGGACGGTTTGATGAAGCAATCTTTCAGCATCACCACCTCCACCGGCCAGCACCTCCACCTCATCTCCTACTACTCAAGACCGCACCCCGGATCACCAGAGCTTCAGCAACCAAGCACCGATCCCCAACTCAGACACATTACACCCATGAAGGGCATGTACCCGGAATCGAGTCTCCATGACAGCAATCCCACTCCTGCGTTGACGAGGGGTCCGATGATGACCCAGGCGCCCTACATGGCCCAGCAACACCCTCAACAACAGATGCCTCCCCAGGCCTATCCTCCGCAGTACGCCCAGCAGCAGCCCGGCTACTCCTGGCCTCCCTCGCCTGTGGCAACGCCTCCGTACAGCCACTACACCACCTCTCCCTATCCCCCTCAACAAGCACCTCAACACCACCTGCCGCCTCCCCAGGTTTCTCACGCGCCTCCTCCGGCTCCTCACTACTCCCACGCGCCGCCACCCCACCACCTCTCTCCCTATGAGAGAGCTCCACTGCCTCCGCCGACAGCCCAGAAGCCTCTGGCGCCTTATGCCCCTCAACGTCAGTCCCCTCGCCTCGCCCAGATCCAGGCGCCGCGTGCCTCCGAGTCTCCTCGCATTTCCCATCTTCAAGCGCAGGCGGCTCAGGCTGTTCTGATTGATCCCAGATTGGGTCCCCGCAATTCTCAGGGGCCTCTGCCTGGTATAAACGCCGTTTCTGGTGCTTCCGCGACCAGCCACCCCATCACGCATACTCCTCCCAGCCGAACTCTCTCCGTCTCCCCGCCGAGAAGCACGCACTCGGACGCTAACGGCATCACTGCCGCTCCGACCAACAAGGCCAGCTTGTCTGCCCTCCTGCTGCACCCAACTCCCTCCAACTCGGAGCCTGGCAGCGCCAAAACAAACGGTGCGAACAGCGCCAATAGCTCACCCAGAACAGGAGGTGTCCTCGCCGGTCTGCCGCCGCTAATGGATCGTTCCGCTGGCATGAGCCACGACGCCAAGGCGCTCTCCATGCTGGACCGCAAGTTCTGCATTTAGAAAAAGTCAGGCCACGACGAGGAAGGCGACTAGGACGAGGCACTGCATTGTTACATTAGCCTGATTTTTTGCTGTTTTATTGCATCGCTACGGCGTACGGGAGTCACCAGACCAGCCGATGTTAGGCGGTCCAACTGGGAATCATCGAATCACAGATGACGGGATCGTTTCTTCTTATGGTACACTTGGGCAGAAAATGGAAGATGAGATCATCTACTGTAGTTTTGGGTTTTACAGTCACTACTTTTACCCGTACATAGCTTCGACAGAACTGCCTCGAAACGCCGGTCACAACCGAGCGAAAAAATAGACTGGCACACTTGCATCATTGTTTACTCTCCTCATCGCCTCACTGTCAAAAAGCCCCAGTTCCAGCCCACGATTCACAGCCAAGTTTCCTCACCAACACTGAGAGAGCAACTGTCTACGTTGCAGACTGGTTTCGAACAGGTAGTAACCTCTGGGTACGAAGAATCTCAGTCTCCCCATAGCTACGCGGAAACCGAGGCGAACTGACAGCGGACGTCGATCAGAAAGCTGCCAATCGCAGTTTAGGTTAAAGTCGCGTTAAGCATCACCGCGCGGCAGGGTGCAACCATGAGACGGACAAGAACCGGGGCTGTCAAGGGGAGGGGAGCGAGAGGGGGCCAGGGCCGCACGAAGACGACGCCGACCGCCCGCCCGAGTTGCCCGATCCTTGTTGGCTAGCGAGAGGGATGGATGGTGGATGGATGGGGGGGCTCCTTATCCGTATTCTCTTCCTTTTCCATATTTCGGTGGTCGAGGGGTCGGTTGGGTGCGCGGCCGCCGGATGTGGAGCGACCGTTTTTGCTGCCATTTTGAATAAAGTCATGGCTTAGGTAAGGGCCATGCCTAACACTCTGGGACGAGAAATCACGGGTACTGAGGGAGACGGCCGTACCGACGACGACTGCCGATAGACGCGTAGATGAAACGGCCTCGTTCGAGGGTGGTGGTGTGTGTATGGGTGGGCGAGGACTGCAGTGGGTGTGGGTGGGAGTGGGAGGATCAGCCAGGTTCGTGTAACGGTCCTGGTGAGTTTTGAGAGGGCTTTTTCCCTTCTTCTTACTTAGTAACCTTTTTGTCCGGAAAAGAAAAACGGGGTCTTCTCCACGCCGAATGATAAATAAAAACTTAGCAGTTGTTACTGCCTACCTTGACGATCTTTGATCCTCCCTCTTTTCCAGAATAAAACTCTCCACAGTTGACACGATTGCCTTTTTTTTTTTGGTTCTCCAGTTGGCGAATTGAACATTTTCCCACAATCAACGTGGGAAAAGAGGATTATTGCGGGGGCGATGGGCCTTTTGTCTGCGATGATGTTGCAGAGTACGTACTATCTACGTGTTCCTAGTGATGATATGGGTCAAGATACAGGAAGAGGATCGATTTACGGTCTGCAGCGCTGGTTTCTCTTTGTAGGTTTGGGGGAATGATGCTATACGCTCTGGGAGTCTCTCGCCGCGCTGGCTATCTGCATGCAACTTTGCCTCCTCGCCGAAGATCCGATTCTAATCCAGTGATCAGCGCTTGGGGTTTGATGGGGGAAAAAAGTTCGTGGGCCAAATCTTCAAGATTCGGCACTAATGATCGTCGTCTAAAGACTTGGAATGTGGGAAAGCTACGGATAGAGACTGCAGGATCTTGCTTGCAAGAGACGAACAGGCGTCATCCTGTTGGACGACGCACGCGCGTTTTGTGCGATAGCACCGGGCACCTCGAAAAAAGAAGGTTGGTGTGGGAACCGCCGAGTAACGGTGTGTTTGGACGTTGCGTATATTCTGACTTGCTGCGTACAGAAGCTGTCCTTCCCCAAAGACGTGAAACCAGACCTGCCACGCAGGCACAGAGTAACATAGACGTTCAGTACGCCCTTTTTTTGGGGGGGGGGGGGGGCAAGGTCCAGGTGAAGAGCAGACCTGGGCTGGTCAGGGGGGCCGACCCTCGTGTCATTGATACACTCTGTTTTGTGTCAGCGGCACTCTGGATGTTGAATTTCGGACTGAGGGTATGAGAGAAAAGCTTTGTCTCTTGCTTCTTTGCTGTGGATGTCGAGCGTTGTCGTTCTTTTTCCCATTGGATGCCCTCCCCCACCGGGCAGAGGAAAGGGTTTTGTTTGATACAGACTTGTCTCGGCGAGGCGCAGTGGACCTTATATTTACGCATACTCTAGGCCCGAGGTTTGACATGTATAGTTGGTGATTTTTATTATCCGTACCTTATTCTCGGGAAATTCGTCGTTCTCTCCTCTAGCCATGATGCTACCTGTCCTTACGTTCAGAATTACCCCCCTAAAGGAAATCAACAGTAGGGATGCCTATAGCTGTACTGTTCCCTCGTCGACGACATCCACGGAAATCGGATTTTTTCTGAAGTTCCAGTGTCGCATGTCAGGGGTTGGTTCCACATCATTGGGCCTGCGCAGAAGTAAACTTGAGATGGACTCAGCGTGGTGCTTTCAGCCAACGCGGCCAAAGCACTTGTACATGGTATATAGAGTCAGCCCACCACACGGCCTACACGGCACAAGATACTCCTCCACCTCTATTCTTTTTCGCCGATTTCGTCGGGCCCTTTAAGAGACGGGTTTCGAAGTTTCATGATAGATGCCGTCTTGCGTCTGCGGTCGGTCCAAGCGGCGAACTTTTCCATGCAGCAGGCATGTTGCAGACTGCAGCAGCACCAGCACCAGCACCAGCACCAGCATCAGATTACGCGCTACAAAGGCAGCTTTCCGCGGTGTGTCGCGGGGGCCGCTAAACTACGTGGAACCCGAGTCGAGAATGCTCCGCGGACAGGGAAATAAACAATCTCGATACGCCTATTTCCAATTTAGAGATTTATTGCCCACTTGATCCGGTTCGGCGGACACATCTAACTCTGCTCATCCACTTTCAACTGGCCTCCGCAGGCGAATTCTGCCAAGGAACGGGATGTTCCAAAGGCGAGCCAATGCCTGTCCGTTCATATCCCCTTAGTTGAACGGTTGGAGGAGGAGGGAGGCATCGCCGGCGCGGGGCCCGGCGCCGGCCTCTGGTAACGGGCCGATGGGGGTGGAGCTTCGATGATGGCCCCAGAACGGCGCCGGACTCGCCATTCACTTACGCGCGTGTTGTCAGAGACCCTTTCTTGCAGATTGACTCCTTTGCGCCAAGTTCGGTAGGTTAACTGAGGGGAGTCGCTGCGGAACATGCGGGACGCAGGGGGAATCTTTGGGCCTGCTTGCCCGCCTGCCCGTTGCTCGCTCCCCTGGGGCCGAGGTGCTCGGCGCCAAACGCATCTAATTCAATCTGCCCTCGGAGTTTTGACGGCGCCGTGGAGAACTTCTTTCTGGCGCTGGGTAAGGTTCTGTTCCGCGAGGCCCCCAATCTATGTCCACCCCCTGCGATAATGGGGACGGTTACTTTGTGGGATTGAGCACGCTTGCAGTTCTGGTTCTGGTCATGATTCTGGTTCGAAGTTCCAAAACCCAAAACGCTGGGATGGCATCCCATGTCGCTGCGGGCGATTTTTAGAGTGCTGCGCAGGTTGCCCCAAGGGCATGAATTCGCGAATCAGAGTTCCCAAGGTCCAGGTCGAGCTAAACATAGAGGGCATCTATAGACGAGACACTTCACGTGCGGGTGTCGTCTGTGATGTTGGTGTGCTGCTCTACTGCGTCGCACGCCGTTAGCAGGTAGTGGGTGTGAGGGGCGTCTGGAAGGTGGGAGGGAAAAGGGAGTGTGACTGTAAAAAGTGACAAGGCCGAATGAACAGAGAAAAAGAGCTAAAACGATTTAAGGTGGAAGAGATTTTGCCTTTTTGCGTCATCATATGGGACGGATATCAGAGAAGAAGCGGAAATTTCCGAGACGACCGTTGTTCGGCACAGGTTTCCCTGCCGGGCTGTCCACAGACGGGGTTGTTTGGTGCGAGAGATCCGAAGATGGGGGCGAAGAGAGTTTCCGAGCCTAACCATGCGGTTTCTTCTTCTTCTTTTTCACGCCTTGGATCTTTGGCTTTTTTTTTTTTCCCAACAGGCATATAACCTATGTCGGCCCCAAGTTGCGCGAACGAGTGAGTACCTTATGTCGACGAGAGTTTCCATCCGGAGAAACACGCAATCAACGGAACGGAAACTTACGCACCACAAAGAGTTCGGCCCGATTCGTATTCGAAGAAAGACTAAGGGCCATTCGGAATTAGGTTGCCGTTAAGGATTCTTTTGAGTTTAGCTGGCAGTCTTTCGTCATCGATCTCGCAGTCGCGCGCCTGTGCTCGAGGTTTTTGAGTAGAATGGTTGGAATCTCCGCGAAGAAGCCAAGCCCCGGGGAGAAAGAAGTTGTTCGCATGCCCGCTTCCGCCGCGAGAAGGTCCTACCGGCTTTGATGAATAAGATTCTCACCTTCGAGAGCGTCGATTGGACGACCGTTGGGCTGATAGCCATCCTGATGACTCCGAGTCAAGGGCCAGCCTGGATCGAGATATGCTTGAATTGCTGAAACCAGAACAACGTTAGCGCCAACCCTGCAACTTTGATGTGTCCGATTTCTCGACCCAAGAGCACCTTGTTGAAGCAAAAAGTATGATCAAGGACGTGCTGCTGATGGCACTGCTATCGGTCGAAATATCCTTTGGGCCAGCGGAGCGGTTGGCATGGAGGTTCGTGTGGCCGCCATGACTGCCAGTACAAAGCTCAAGAATTCGGTTACCGGTGACACCTGTCAAAGTAATTAAGCTGTCTTGATATTTCACTCATTGCCTTTGACAAGGACTATTGTAACATTCATAGTCTTCTAGTAGTCGCTAGCAATCTCAGAGTGTGGTTGGAGCTGATCCAAACGGTGTTCTACTCGAGTCTTTCGAAGTTCGGCAGTTCAGATTAATTTACTGTCGGGGAAAAACCAGGACCAACCTTAACGTTGACCTTGATTACTGAAATGTTATCATTGACTCGGACAAAAAGGCTCCTGGGAAGGATGCCCCTGGTTTTCGGTACGGTTTGGCCATTACCATAGCACAGCTTTCGGACAAGGGCTTGGTCCCTCGCGTGCACGCCTTGCTTTTCACCAGTTCCCCGGCCCTGGATTCTTGTGCATGGCGAGAGATCTTTGACAAAGTCCGCAGGTAAGGCTAATCAGTAACGGTCCCTGCGTCAATCTCGGGGATCGATAAACGGCATCTCATCTCATCCCGTCAGCGACCATGCAGAGGGATCATCCAGATCCTCACATCACAGATGAGCATTAAACTTCGGTATCAGAAGACGCAGACCAGCGTCTCCGAGGATTTACACGAACCACACGGTGAGCGTTTCCAACGCGAGGCTGGACGGGGCCAAGGGCGACGGGGTTTAGACTATTATAAGCATACATTAGTGTGACACGAGGCGGGGGCGGCCTTGGCGGCTTCTTGAGACGAGACGTTCTGCGACATGACATGAAGATCGTTTCTTGGGGGGCATCCTCTCGGGGAAGCGGGCAACGCGGGGTCGAGTCATGGTTTGTCTTTTTTTCCTTTTTTCTTCCCACCTATGCCGGACTGGGGAAAAAGGTGCTTGATTAGATTAGCCGGACCGTGCATCCAAGCATAGGCTTAATCGAAGCATCACTCGTAGTCGCCAATCAACCACTTGGCTGTGCTTTGCACCGAAAATGAGTCCAGGGCGAAAAGGCTGAGTTTGCAGGGCTGGATAGGCTGTCTTCGGTCTCGGTCTTACCTATCAGATTAGGACCTATGGTAAAGCCTTG
Organism: Colletotrichum ledebouriae; assembly: GCA_036785755.1. Lineage (NCBI taxonomy): Eukaryota > Fungi > Ascomycota > Sordariomycetes > Glomerellales > Glomerellaceae > Colletotrichum > Colletotrichum ledebouriae. The sequence continues at coordinate 18,566 of JAVHLU010000948.1, forward strand.
TTCCTCCTCGGCTCACGGTCACCAGCCAAGAGGGCTGACGATGAAGTCTGCGTAGGGTGTTGTAGCCGAGCTCTGTGGCCATGATGAAGACTGACCGGTACGGAATTTGGCAATTTTGAAACGGGTCTGACCAGAACCGACAGCGTTTTACCTTGCATGATGCCGCTGGGTTGGAAGAAACGTTGCTTCGCTAGCTGCACCCGAGGCTCGAGATAGACAGAGTCAGTAGCTCGTAGAAAATGTTGCAATCGCATCGCACTAGAGTTGGTGCCGTCCCACGAGTCTGATACCGGTACCTCAATATCGCCCCAGCTGTTGGCATGGCGGCTTTCGTGGGCACTCAAAGCTGGTGAGATGATACACTACGACAGTGATACCGACGCCAGTTGAAGCAAGTGAAGCAGCAGGCACTGTAATGCACTATTGTGCCCTTCTAGTTGCTGAGAAGCTGATGGATACCAAGTGCTTCTCATTGGTGACTCCCTTCTATGGCCTGATTGCTCAGCACTATGAGATTTTATTGTGATATTGACGAAAACGGGGACCAACGCACGAGATATTGGACTGAATGCAGCGAGATATTTGGCGTAGAGCGTGATGAAAGTCTGGATATGAAGACAATAACTCAATGATCGATGCGGGAGTCTTCGCCTACATTTCGAAACATTCCTTCAATAATTCCACATTCTGCGCCCAGTGCTGGATCGAAGAAAAGACTACTGTCAATCTGAAGCGGACGGTCGTCTGGTTCAGATGCCATGTTCGGGTCGCAAGTAGATTGCTGAATGAATGGGAGGAAGGAGAGTAGATCATCTTGACTTGTCGACAGAGAACGGAAGTCATTGCCCTGGAAACCCGTTGACCGAATCTGCAATTCGACTTCTGAGAGAGGCATGCCCGTTGACAGAGCAGAATTTGATAACGACAGATGAGTGCCCTGCGGACTGATACCATGGCGTGTTATCAGAACCAGCCCAAATTACGGAATATTCAGACGCAGAGAATGATTGCAGGGGCGACTCCAACGTTCTTGGCTATCTCTCGGTTGGTCACCGCATCTCCCGATGACATGAGCGTCGTTCTCAACGTTCAAGAACGATTTTAATATGCAAGCTGTCTGTTCCAAGAGCGAATCGCTGCTAGCAGTGTTGACATCCATCATAAGGTCAATGAATTCCTCGATTGTTGCACGGTCGCTCAAACGCTGGTGGGCGAGGAAGTCTGCAACTGGGACCTTCGACTTGACCTTTCGAGATGGGCCAGAAGAAGAGCCAAACAAGCGACGAATGCAGAGAAGTCGATACCTCTGCAACAAACGGAGACTTGGTTCGCGCATCGAAACTTGATATAGCGCGCAACGAACTCCCTGCTTGCGTTTATGCAGGCGCTTTTGCTATAGCTGTCAGAGCATGTGTCCCTGAGCCGAAGCATGTGCGGCAAATGGAGTAGTACCAACAGTTTGAGGTGAGTGATTTGGAGTAGTATTCGGAGAACATTCTCAAGACTCTTGACGTTCCCAACGTCGCTGGATTCGCTTCGCCTATTGGTGGTTGGCAGAAGCCACCAGTTGTCAGGCGTGCTTTGTGCCGCTTGTCGCAACACATCATCGATGTTTTGCGTAAGGGAAATATCACCAGCATTTACATTCTCATCATTTCTCGCTGCTATACAGCCCATAGCGTCAGAGTGTATTCGTTCGAGATACTCGCTTGGGCATTCCCCAGCGGCCAGTGATCTGGTCGTAGGGACGTTACAGGTGGGTATAGTCGCAGGTAGTCCTAGCATGGGAGCCAAGTACCGGTCCTGACTAACAATCCTATGCAAAATAATGGAAACTGATGCCTCGGTTTCTGGAGAAAGAGTGACAACATCTACTGGGCGGCTGCGGTGAAGCCCCGTGAGCTGTGCTTGGCCAATAGCTCGTTCGATGACAAGCCAGGCGCGACGAAGGTCCCCGGCATTGGTATGGTACGCCGCAGCTAGTAGCAGGCATTCGAGGCCCTCTATCGAACCAAGAAACTGGTCACTACTTGTTACGAGGGAGGCGACGTCCAGATTTTCCGTCATCAACTCAGTCAACGAACGACTGCGGTGAAGTTGATCGGCGCTGGAAGCAGATGGGTGGTGGTTTTGAAGACCGTTTGCGAGGTATAACAGAGTTCTGGCTAGAAGAACAGGGTGACTTGATGGATCGGGCAAGGTAGATAGCGAAGCTGCTGAGCGCATATTGCTGCTGAAGAGATTTCGGTAAGGAAGAGTGAAGTATTGGAGGAACGCGGCAGTGTTTCCTGAGGATATGATCAAGTGAGCATCTCTTTGAGAGGGAAAAGTGGCGTAAAGTTCTTTGCGCAGGTCGCAGGTCGCCGAGTCGGAGGGTGCTCGATGACGGCGAGCTGCCAGTGGCATCCTCTGGCATGCACATGCCTTCGTCCACCTGTATGGCTTTTGTTAGACGCATGGAGCGAGCAACGGCCGATGCAACCCATTAGAGCACTGTTAAAGACCTGGATACGAGAAGCAGACGAAGCACTCGAAGATATCAAACGAGACACAAAGCGGTGCCGTGGGTATTCTTACCTCTCGGCGACAGATGCTGGACCCTTAGGTGGTTCCGTCGAAAGATGCCCTGCTGCTGAGGGTACCCGAGAGACAACCTCCGTCATCCTCTCGAGCGTTTCCTCCGCTATTCTGAGCCTCGTCTTCGTGTCCCTGCGTTTGTCGGCTGCAGCATCATTCGTGGCCGCATTGTCGTAGTTTTGTGTCAGGCAGGTCGTCCCACGTCGTTCACAGCCTTCGCAGATACCGTGGGATGATGAAGCGAATTCGCATCGTATCTTTCGTCTTTTGCCTTCTTGATGTTAGCCTTCGCGTGCCATCCAGACCAGTGGGAAAACGGAACCTCCTACATTCCCAGCAACTAGTAGTGCCTTTTCGGATCTTCCTTTTCTTTGGCAGGGGCGGATTGCTCATTGCAGTCTCGAATTCGGCGAAAGACTCCGTGACTTGAACCAATTTCCGCAGAGAATGAGACGGACGCGTGTCTGTACGTCGATGGCCCAGCAATGTCGGCCCCAAAGCTTGGTATTGCGTTCTCGCTCTATGGGACCGACCATCGCCAATGTTGGACGCGTTTGGGACTCACGCGTGGGGAGAAGGCAGTGACACGAGGTCACGTTTTCCAGTAGACCAGCCTGGTGATCCCTGTCGTCGGCGAATGGATTATGGACCGAACGAAGCCTGGGGCCGGACGGAACAGAAGTGGACACCGGAAAGGTACCGGCCGCCTGGCCCCGGTCTCGTGACGGTTGCGGGTCGGCTAACACGCCCCGGATACAACATCTATCTAGTGTAGGTGAATTGCTACTTGGGACCCCAACTGACACTCGTTGTCATCGTCAAAAAGTCCCGACATGGACCCGAAAGCTCAGCAAAGATTCACACCCTTAGCAGCGTCCGTCGTTCGGATTGGCGCTGTTGTTTTCTGAAATGAATCCCTATCCACGCCCGATCCACCGCGTCGCGCCTCCAACGGCCACCAAGACCGGGTGACATCCCGGCCTAGAGATGTCCCATCAGGAAAGTATCAACGCCTCGTCTCGCAGTCAACCCATTCGAAGCCTTCTCGGGACTCCAGTTTCTTCGTGCACAGCGTGGTCTGATTTGTCAGGTGGTCCAGCTGATGCAAGGTTCTGTCCAAGAAGCGAGCTCGGCGGCTCTTGGCCGTTTGCGTCACCATTGCGAGCCAAGCAGAGCACCAGAGCCCGTACTCAGAGCCGCGCGAACCAGAAGCGGCCCCGAGCTGTCGGCTCACCGAAGCGACCGAAATTGCGGAGACGGAGCACTGCCCCATAGCGACACGTCTCCATGTTTCCCCGGATCGACACTTGTATAAGAGGAGACGGAATGAGATGGTTGTTCGCGACGTCCAAGGGCCCCGAAGCGTCAGGTCAAGCTCATCAAAATCGATCGCCTCGGTCGAGATTTCGGCAGAAGCTTTGCAAAAAAGATGGCACTTCTTTCTCCAAAAGTCTACCAGTGGCTCGTGGGAGTCTTTGCGTCTCTCGGCGCCTTTCTTTTCGGTTACGACCTTGGTGTTATCGCAGCAGTCGTGGCATCGAATACTTTCCGAGATGCTTTCAGCCCGGACACTTCGACCGAAGGGCTGGTCGTGTCCATGTTTACCGCCGGGGCCTTCTTCGGTGCTGGGGCTGCTGGTCCCTTGGGAGATCGCATCGGACGACGAGGAACCATTGTCACCGGGGCTCTGTTCTTCTTACTCGGTGGAGGTCTCCAGACAGGAGCTCGAGACATTCACATGATGTGGACGGGTCGGTTCATCTCCGGAATCGGAGTTGGTGCTCTGTGCATGATCGTACCTCTCTACCAGGCTGAGTTGGCCCATCCGAGTATCCGCGGAACAGTCACAGCTTTGCAGCAACTGATGATTGGTATCGGGGCCTTTGTTGCGACATGGGTTGGTTGGGGTTGCTACGTCAACCTCACCACGACGAGCGCACAGTGGCGCATTCCGTTGGCCATACAGAATATCCCTGCTCTGCTTCTAGCTCTCTTGACCTTCTTGTTTCCCGAAAGCCCGAGGCAAGTACACTTTCCTGCGTTCAGAACACGAATCACTAATAACCAATTCAGATGGCTTGGCGACAAGGGAAGAGACGAGGACATGTTGAAGACACTTGCACGGCTGCATGCCAACCACAACGCCCAAGACCCTTTTGTCCGGGCCGAATATGAGCAAATCAAGGCTGCTATCTCCCACGAGCACCATAACGAGGCCAAATCCTACATGGAGTTGTTCCGCTCGAAGAGTTCATTCCGACGCCTGTTCTTATGTTGTGCCGTTCAGGCCTCCGTTCAGATGACTGGCGTTTCTGCTATTCAGGTACGGTGAAGTCCAACAGTGCTGTGAACACGGTTGGGTAACATGACTCCAAGTACTACTCCCCCCGTATCTTTGAACAAATCGGAATTGCGACAGACGATACCTTGAAGTACCAGGGAATCAGCAACGGACTGGCGATTCTTGCTCAGATCTGCGCCATGCTGTTGGTCGACAGGCTCGGTCGTCGTTGGCCCCTGATCGGTGGCAACGTCTTCAACTCCCTGACTTTCATCATCGCCGCGATCCTTCTGGCCAAGTTCCCCCCGGGCGAGTCCAATAACCTCAGCGCGCAATGGGGCTTCATTGTCGTTACTTGGCTGTATAACTTCAGCTTTAGTTCGACATGTGGCCCTCTGTCGTGGATTATCTGCGCAGAGGTGTTCGACACGCGGACCCGTGCCAAGGGTGTCAGCATTACCACCATGGTCTCTTTTGCCTTCAACACCATGATTGTAAGCGGGAGCAGCTTTATAATTGTTCCTCAATATCTTCTAACCACTGTGTACAGGGCCAAGTCACGCCAGAGGCCATGGAATCTGTCGGCTATCAGTTCTACTTTCTGTTCATCGTGTGCAACATTTCCAACGCAGTGTTCTTCTGGGCACTCCTCCCTGAGACCAAGGCTCGACCTTTGGAAGAAATGAATGAACTTTTTACGAGTAAGAGTTGGTTCGTCGCTGGCAAGACGGGCAGAAGGCACCACACACGCGACCTTGAGAATAGGTTGCAGGAGAAGGAGCGTGACCATGTCGAGGGTTCTCACGCGGAGACCGCTGGGATGAAGTTGGAAATATGATGCGCAGCGACTTGTCCGGGCCAGAAATAATGTACTGTTATCTATGAACTTGCGGACAAGGATACATGTATACCGGCTTATCTCTAGTTTCCGAGCAACTCAGTCGGAAGTCCTTTAATCGCTCTTTGCTCCTCGGGCCTCAACTTGATGTCGAAGTATCTCTCCAAAGCCGCCACTCTCTGAGCTTCGCTCTTTAGTGTTTCCAAAAGCTCGACTTCGTCACCGATTTTGCGCTTTACCTCATCCTTGTGCAACACAAGGGTTCCAGTTGCTTTCCGGGTCTTGGGATCGAGTATAGTTCTCATCGCAAGAACGGTTTTCACAAAGTAACTTGTCGGCCCGCTCATAGTAGATAGGTTCATCACCTCAAAGTCCTCGGGGAAGAACTCCAGCTCGGTGAAGCAGTTCCGCTGCCTGAACGGGCCGTCGGAACTGTCTGTGGAGTAGTACACCCACATGCGTTGGTCAGCATCCGTGTGCTGGTCCAGCTTCTCGTAAATTAGCTTGCCCCTCAGCGGCGCGATGGTGGTGAATTCGTGGCCACCGTCCTTCTTCAGCAGCGGCACGGGGACCATGGCTGCTCCTTTGCCGAAGCCAACGTCCACCATGTACCGCTGTCCGTTGATAGTGACGAGGTTCAGCATGTGTGACCTGAAATCTTGTCAGTCAAATCCGTCAAAAGCTTGCCGCCGCCCAACGTACCATCCGCCGAACCGTTCGTCTCCCTTTATCCTGCCACCGACACTGAGGACCTTGAAGCCCATGGTCTTCAGGATGGCACCAAAGAAGGCGTTCAGCTCCATGCAGTATCCGCCATGACCCTCGCTGACAACTTTGCGAAAAAGGTCTTGGAGGTCCAGAGAGATCAGCCTGTGTTTCGAGTAGTGGAGCGTCAGGCTCTCGAAAGGAACTCTTGCAAGTTGATGCGCTTGGATTTCCGTGAGAAGCTGCAGCGGATCCGAAGCATGTTCCGCGCGTGGATAGTTAATATGCTTGAAGTATTGGTCAAGCTGTTTATCGGTGTAGGACATCCCTGTGCAGTTGGCGGCGAGAAGGGACCAGAGATGTCAAGTCCTACTACGCGATGATCGTGTTCACAGAGCGAGAGTTTGTGGGCAAATAGAATACTTGAAAGCTTATAAATCCGAGCCGCGGCGCCCTGTGGTGCTCACGATGCACGGTCGAAAAGAGTCTTTCTCCGGGGAAAGGTTCCTCGTGCGCGAATGTCGTTCGCGCCTTTTGAATAGGTAATTCTGTCCACCTATGACGTGGCGCTCCCGTCTGCTACAACGCTCCGCAACCCTCTAGTTTAGTCACCAAGGACCACAAAATGTAAGGCTTGGGCAAACTTTTGAGACTACCCCGATGAGATCCCAAGAGTGATACACACATGATGTGAACATTCTTATTATCCGCGAGTCCGAACCGACTCGTCCAGCGCAGGCATAGCAATGAATGCTTCCTTTGTTCGAATTGAATCCTTCTTCCTTTTCTTCTCATCTGGACCGTGCAACTTTTCTGATTCCACTTAGGCCATCTAAAAATAAAAATAAAAGAAATCATATGCGCAAAATTGGAACGCCTTATTTCCTTCAACAGTCGACGATGAATTGACTGTGGTACGGTGCCTTCTTTTCGTTCAGAGTAGGTTTGACCCGCGATATCTTTCAAAGTTTTGTCACGACAGAATGTCAGTTTTGACAACTGAGCTAATTCAATAGCAAACTGCAATCGTCCAACTTAACAAGACGAACTTTCTCAGGGCATCAGCAACGCAGGGATGGCGGACTTGACGAAGGTTTAACTGGTTTCACCGGTTCGTCTCTGCAGCATCATTGACAGGTAGTCAGATACGACTACTGAGTCATTTGGAATCCATCTGGCAATTTCATTCGTGACCAGAAAGAACCGATTTCAATGCACATTAACGTTCCCAGCTACTCGCCGCTCCGAGAAACTCGATTGGTGTGAGAGTGTTTCTGGCGGTACTCTAGGCTGGAGTCCTAATTAGGAAGGTGGGTGTTTTCGAAAAACGTGAGACTGCGGGCCATTTCGCTACGTAATCACGCCGCCCGGAAAAAAAAAAAGCACGCAACTTGGACACAACACGACACATCGGTCGGCTCGCAAACCGTCCAACACCGGCACCAAAACATATGCAGCTCACGATTATTGCCACGCTCGCCCATGCCGTGATTGCCGTTATGGGCGCGAAGTTCATCGTCGAATTTGGCAGCAGCAAGGTGCGCTAGACTCCGTCACTTGTGCGATCAGTGCCAATGACCTGACGATCATATGGCAGGCTGAAGAAAGGGAGGAGCTGATAGCCAAGCTGACGGCGGATGAGCGGACAAAGGTTGTCAAGCGCATCGAACACGTGATATTTTCAGGCGTAGTCATTGAGACAGGCAATCATAATCTTGACACTCTCCGGGCGCTTCCCAACGTCGGCAACGTTTGGGCTTCAGGAAACGAGGGCTTACTAGCGCAGCTCGGTAACTAGAGAAGTAACTCACACCCGGGAAGATGAGAACCAAGCCAGTCTGTATGTGGTTTGAGCGGCTTGTGGGCCTCTTTGCTGAGATCTGACCCTATTCCCAGGTTGGGAAAAATGGTTCAATATTTAGTCAATGGTGATGAGCTATCCAATGAGCCGACGGCCAGATTGGTTAAGTTTGTCGGTTGAAATCGAACGGACGAAAATGAATTCTCTCACCCTCATATCTCTGGACGTTGAACAAATGCATATTCCGGGACGGCTTTACTCCAAGGCCACCAGCCCTCATTCATCATGAGGTCATATCCACTACGAACCACTAAGTTCCAAAACTCCACCCTGCCAAAGAAGGAGCAAGGATAGGAAGGTCTTTTCAACTAGGCCTGACGAGCAATGTCGGATATAAAGCGCGTGTTGGTCTTCTTCGCCGCAACACCGCACTGCCCGGCAATGGCTGTCGTCTTGCCGTTGACGGCACACTGACCACTGGCGTTGCAAGGACCGGCACCCTTGCCATCAGTGCATGCCAGACCTGAGAATTGCGCCTGAGAACCAGCGTTCGCATTGTTATTGTTGTTGTTCTTAGCAGTGTTGTTATTGTTGTTCTTCTTTTTCGCGGCGGCATTGTTGTTGGTCTTCTTCTTCTTCTTCGCTCGGGCCTCAAGATGGGCGGCATCGTTGGCCACAAAGTCCTCGGCACGGACTTCAATGGGAAGGGCGACGTCGCTGGCTTGGAGAGTGGGGGCTGTTTGAGGTGTTAGTTACAGAAACAAACCGCGGAGCTAGAGTGACCGAGGACACACCAGAGACGACGTTGCCGGCCAGGAGGCCAACGGCAAGAACAGCTGCGCTGGAAAACTTCATGTTGAGTGATGTATCTGAGCCTCTTTGAGTGTAAACAATAAGAGAGTGACGCCAGGTCTCAATGATTGGTTGCTCGTTTAGAAAGAGCCGCGCACAGCACGGAAAGAATGTAAAAGCTAGTAGGTAAAGGAGAAATCCGGAGAGACGCCCAGAGTGAGGACGCGATCAAAGGCGAAGAAGGATCAACTCATCTAGGCTTTATATCATCTCAACCTCACGATCATTGCTGTCACATCCTGAAACTCCGGATGGCAGCGTCACCTGAGCCTCAGCACCGGTCAATACCAAAAACTCCACTGAGGATGACTTTTTCTGACTCGAGATGACAGCCCTGGAGTCCTATGCTGTAACAGGCACCTGTTCAGATGCCTGATCATCCCGTCACATCACTAGCTCGAACGAGGCTTATTGTGCCGCAGACTAGGATGGCTCCGGATCTACGGCACACGCGGAGCTCGGTTACGTCGGACTGTCTTGACCAATCTTGCCATAAAATCTGCCGCCTGTCCGCAGCGCCGTTTCAAGCTTTTAAGTTAATGCAACACAATTCTCAATTGGACCATTGCTACGCACCTTTTTCCCGGGGTCCCGGACGCTCAAGTGTGGTGAATAGGATGAGCCGCAAAAGTGGAACCACAATTGCGATAGTGCAATTGCGGCTTATATACGCATCACGACACACCCCCTCAGTTTCGCCCTAATAAGCGCGGAACTATAATACTTATAACCTTCTAATTAGGTATATCTCGCTAAAGTCTAGGTAGTTAAGCCGCTAGGGATTCGAACCTATAACGCTAAGGTAGGGGACTTTAACCCCTAGGGTTAGGATTATATAAGCCCAAAAGACGTACTCAAACTATTCTAGTATATAGTTAGGGTAGTATAGAGCTAGGCTTATAACTGTGGCGAATAGGATAAGCCGCAAAAGTGGAACCACAATTGCGATAGTGCAATTGCGGCTTATATACGCATCACGACATCAAGCCTCACTAACCCCCCACCCCCGGACTCCTGAGTTAGCCGCGCTCGACTTGAGAGAGGCCTTGTCTCCTTGACAAGAAGAACTCCACAGGGATGAATCAAGAGCAACCGACGTTTTTTCGAGGCATCAGCATCGCCGTGGGCTCTGACTCGTCTACATTTCTGTGCAGTGTGTCCCATGGGTCTGCGAGATGACCGCACAACGCTTAACCGGCACCCTGATCTCATCGAGCCCCACCAAGTGAAGAATTGTATGGCGACTTCTCTAATGTCACAGTCTCCAGATTTCTTCAGTCATTGGAAAGGGTCAGTCGGGAAAACCACTGCATAAGCATACTTGAAGCTGAAGTACCGTAGATTGAATCTTTTACACAATCTTGAAGTTTCGTATAATATGACACGCCGTTACGTTTACAGAACGGTGACTATGATGCTTGGAATAGGTTGGAGTACCAATTTGTGCCTTTTTTGTCAACATTGCATGTCGCATATGGTTGATCACTGGCATACCATTTTCCACAGGCATTCCTCCTACATTATTGTCTTCCATGTCGTATTCTTTAGAAGACTCCCTTCTTTCTCAAGACGAGCTGTCGCAATAATAGTTTATTGCCTGAGTTGTCTCCCCCTCGAGACAGAAGTTTCTCAGCTATTAGGTTGCCAGAGACCATGCGGTGAACTTGCCCTTGATATCCATGAGTTCATCAGTGAACAAAATATAGGGTATGTTTGTATCTGTGGCTCGAAATTGGTCCTGTTACGCTAAGCCAGGTTGTGCTGTTTTCAACAGCGGCGCTTGGATGAATGGTTGGTTAAAGGGCACAATTGATATTTACCGCTGCAAAGACGGAAAGTAATGCAGATCATCATGGTTAACTGCCGAAAGGGCGCAGATTCATCTTCAAGACATGTGAATACAGCCTCAAAAACTTGCGCAATATGTAGTTAAAAGCAAGATCGTCATAGAGATGTAGGGTTGAGTCGGGTAGTAAGTAGCTTTCCGAACACGTTGATTCCAGCAACCCATGGCGCGCGCACAGCAAGAGGCAGTGCGCCTGGTGAATACAAATGCACAACGGCACCAGTATGAGTAAGAATTCAGTCCAACCGTTTGAGACGAGATACTATTCTGACACTTATTGTTGTTAGCTATCATGGTGTCTTTCTCGAACCTCTTCGTTGCCCTTACCAGCGTCGCTGCTGTCATCGCTAGTCCTACCAATGAAGTGACCAAGCGCCAGTCGACCACAAGCTCCACCGGCTACTACTACTTTTGGTGGACTGATGGTAGCTCTCAAGTCACTTACACCAACGGTGCTGGTGGCTCCTAAGAGCGTCAACCGGGGTGGGGGGGGGGTGGCAACTTTGTTGGCGGGAAGGGTTGGAACCCAGGACCCAAGTAGGATCCAGTCCTTCTCAACCCTTCTTGAGACAGGGTGGTCAACACTGGGTGTAACAGAGCCATCCAATACTCCGGCACATACAACCCAAAAGGGAACAGCCTACGTCAAAGGTGAAATTCAATTGATGTGTTTGCTAACGCATCGCAGTATCTTGCCATCTACGGCTGGAAACAGAACCCGTTGATCGAGTCCTACATCATTGAGAACTTTGGAACCTACAATCCAAGTTCCGGTGCCACGAAGAAGGGATCTTTGAGGGGTGACGGTGGAACCTACGATATCTACGTCAGCACACGTGTTCAGCAGCCCAATATTGAGGGAACTGTAACTTTTCAGCAGTACTGGTCCGTTGTAAGTCATTGGCTACCTTGAGAAGGCTCAGGTAATTGAACTGACAAACTTTCTCAGCGAACCGAAAAGCGAACCGGAGGCACGGTAACAACCGGAAACCACCTTGCAGCTTGGGCGCAAGTTGGATTGAACCTCGGAACTCATAACTACGATTTGTTGCCACTGAAGGGTATTTAAGCAGCGGGTCCGCCACGATCAGCGTCGACGCACTTGCCTAAATGGTCAGAGTCTGAGTGAAAGTCTTTTAAACACCAAATGTGGAAAGCTTATATGCCGATATGAGCGATTACACAGCGATATTATTGCCCCTCGGCATGCAAACATCCAATTCCGTACACGCATTCGAGAGCACTTTTCAGAGGTTTTGGATACATGCCTTTTCAAGAGAATACGTTCCTTCAAACACAAGTAATCAGTGAATGGCGATTCTAGTTGACTAATTGCCGATCGCGAAATATCAGGCCCCTGCTCGAAGAGTCAAAAATGCGGCAGACAATTTTATTGATCCTCCCTTACGACAGTCGTAAAATTTCCTCGCCGCAAAGAATCAACTGGCTAAACTGTGCAAAAGAAACAACGTAATTAGACAATTTATAAATGAAAGTCAAGCGGCATAAGTGCTCAATGTTGAGCCAGTGTTCTGCCTGCATGAGTCGAAGAAACGCAGCACTCTTGTGCAAGAAGTTTCAATGGCGCAATAAGGCCGTCCATGGACACCTCAGAACCGACCAGTTCAGGCCGTTCCGTCTTTCGCGGCTTCCTCTTCCTTCTTCTCTGCGATCGCTGCGGCTTCTTCTGGAGCTACAATCACAACCAGGTCAGTAGTATCAACGTTCTTAGACTTTGAGATGGCATCGGCCCGAGCTCCGCCGTACCAGCGTCCAATCTGTGCTCGCTTGTGTATTGCAGTCTCTCGAGCAGCGAGGGCAGCGGCATACATAGGAGGTTCAACCAGAACGCCGGTCTTATGGAACGGCTCCAAAGGACCCCAGACGTTGCCCGCATCCATCGGCGCCAACGCCCTTGGTTAAGAATTCTATCTGGGAGAAATCGTAAGATACCGGAAGGACGCCCGGAACGTCCTGCTCGCTAGGAACTAACACGTTGACGGCTTGAACCTTGTACTTATGCAATGTTTCTGGCAATAACTCCTCTGACCCGCCCTAAAAGACGCTGAATAACAATGCAGAGAGTGCGGTTAATGTGGGAATGATCTCGTTAGCTGCAACTGGTGTAGAACATTTATCTTTTGCCCCTCTCTGCGCAGCATGAACTGATCCTAAATCGGATGCGCTATTCTCGAAGTGGGTGTGCTCGTGATGGCCTCCACGCACAAAAAAGAAATGCTGCCCTCACATTACCGTAGTAAACGGTAAGTGTATCGTGAGAACCCATTGACCCACCCCACTTATCACAACCCTCTCGCATGGTGTTGAGGCTAGAATCCATTCCGTGAAGCGCGCTGTCTATAATTTGCGACTCATGCCGGCCTGGCGCTCGGGAGAAAAGTGAGCCGATTCATCAAAACCTGCCTATTCAAGATCTTGATTCAAGAACCCTTGGGACGGGGATCGCAATGCCTGCGGGAAAATGCAACCCGGCATCCTGGCGCAGGTTAGGCTGCTAGTCAATGGGAGCCGCTGAAGCTGGAAGAAGACAAAGGAAAGGACGCTATAAGGGGGCTCCTGAAATACCCTTGCTTAAGAAGGCATCTACGGGAAATAGACAATCTTCTGTTGGTTGAGCCAGTGGTCCATTGACTTCGTTTAGTCGCCTTAACCTTCGTGTCCAGGCAAAACCTGTATCCAAACGCAGACGCAAGGAGATTCGTTACTACGAGTTAGAAATCAAGCCCTTCAGCCAAGCCGTCTATCCCAATCCTCGACCTGCCACTTTGGTTGGGTGCGACGGCATGTCACCAGGCCCAACATCGATCATTCCTCGTGGGACCGAGTCCGTTGTGCGTTTCATTAACAATGCTGCCCTTGACCATTCAGTCCATCTTCACAGATCATACTCTCGGGCAGCGTTTTATGGCTGGGCTGAAGACATCACCAACCTTGGAGAGTACAAGGACTACTACTACCCCAACCAACAGTCTGCCCGGTTGGTACCATGACCACGTCATGCACATTGTCAGTCTGAGTAGAATCGCTCATTCCAACGAATATGTTTCGTCCCGAAACGCAGCTGACTTGGAGCTTTAGACTGCCGAATATGCCTACATGGGTCAAGCTGGTGCCAGTCTCATCACCGATGAGGCACAGAACGCTCCAAACCTCCCCTCTTGTTATGCTGTCTATCATATTCCCCTGGTTCTTACATCCAAGCAGTATAATGAGGACGGAAATTTGTTCTCAACTGTTGGAGAGAAGGACAGTCTGTGGGGCGACATTCTTCACGTCAACGGTCAGCCGTGGCCTTTCTTGAATGTGGAACCCCGTAAATATCGATTCCGTCTGTTGGACGCATCTGTCTCCCGTGCTTTCGCTCTTGACCTCGTCAACTCCAACGCGCCGAACGCAAAGCTGCCTTTCCAGGTCATTGCAGCAGACGGTGGGCCTTTGACCAAGCATGTGCAGGTTTTCGACCTTGGGGTTTGGACAATTGCAGCAGTTTACATTACTCTGGGCAAAGCTAACAGAATTCTAGTATGTTTCTGGGGCCGAGAGATACGAGATCATCATTGATTTCTCGAAATATGCTGGTTAGAAACTTGAGATGCGCAATTTTCCCAACGCCGGTGTCGTCGGTGTCGAAGACGACTACTTGAACACGGACAAGGTCATGAAGTTTGTTGTCGGCACCACGACTACTTGGCCCGACACTTCGACTATTGCAGAAACACTTCGTTCTGTGCCATTCCAGTCGTCAAGGACCGAAAGCGTGATCGACCATCACTTCAGATTCCACCGCACAAACGGTGAGTGGCGCATCAACGGCGTTGGCTTCGCCGATGTGTACTATCACGAGCCAGGATAATATTGCAAGGAAAAGGGCTTAGCGGGCTAAGTAGGGAAGTCCGTAGGAGTTAGGAGATATAGGGAGGTACTAGGTAACTACTAGATAAGCCCTCTAGCCCTTACTTAGTAAGACTAGAGGGCTGGAGAAGAATATTTAACCTTAGCTATACCTAATTATACTAACTTTATTATTCTATATTATACTAGTTTATAATATATTCTTCTCTTATACTTATATTAATAGGGGGATAAACTATTAGAGTAGTATAATATATAATAATATAATATTTACTTATAGGTTTACTAGGGAGATAAATATAGTATTACTATTAGAATCCCCTACTAGCTATAAGTAATTAAATAGCTAAACCTAGGATAAGATACCTATTAAATAGAATAATAATAAGGGTATTAATAGGGAACTAGGTAGTTAATTAATAAAGGCTAAATTAGATTAGCTTATTAAATAGGAAGAAAAGAAGGGGTAATTAAAATATAAATAGGAATATCTTAAGGTTTTAAGGGCTAGCTAATTATTAACCCTAATAAGTAACCCTATTACCTATTAAGTAGTTATTAGTAATAAATTAAAGAAGTACTAATTAGAGCTTTAGGGGAAATATCTCCTAATACTTAAGTATAAAAGGGGTACCTAGACTAATTTTAATTAATTTATATTTAACCTTAATATATAATTTAAGATAAATAAGATTATATTAGACCTAGAAAAGGTATTATTTACTACTAGGTATTTAGAGGGACTAGTAATAAAGTAATAAACCTTATACCTCTCTATTAACTATAATAATAAGGTAAAGGATATAACTTAGGTAATAATAAAGGACTAATTAATTAATAGTATAGCTAATATAAGGCCTAGGCCCTTAGTATATAAACCTAGCTTAAGTAGACCTACTAGCGACTAGGATAATTATACTAGAGCTTTATTAATTATTATAAAGGGATCGAGGCGGAGAGCCCTTATTAATAACTAGAGGAGATCTAGGTAGCTAATATAATAGCTAGGCTAGACCCTAAGCTCTAGTACTATATTATAGTAAATAGGTTACTAAAATTATAGCTTAACCTTAATACTAGGGCTAGAAATACTAAACTTATAGTTAATATATAGATATATAATATACTAATAAGGGACTAGGGGGCTAATAATAAGGGATAATAACTAGAGGGCTAAACCCTTAACTAGGAGGGGTAAACCGAGGCTCTAAAGGGATAAACCTATAGGGATTATAGTAATACTAATAACTACTAAGAGGATACTAAGGACTAATTATAAGATATTAGGAAGGAAATTATCTATTATAGTTATAAGAGGAAAGGCTATATCGCGCTAAGGTACCTATACTATAAGAAGTATAGCTACCCCCGCTATAAAGGGAAACCTTACCCTAGTAAATAACTAGAGGAGGATTAGGTAGTAATACGTGCGATTTCATAAGGTAGTAACTACGAGGGGTTAGACCTAAGTTTGCTTAATAAGAGGTCACTATAATACTATTTATTTAAGCTAAAGAGGAAAAGGGGAAGTTTTCCTCTCTAGTAGAGATTTTACTAGTCTATAGGGAATAACTAGGTAAGCCCTAAGTAAGCCCTAGGTAGCTCCTTAAGGTAATAAACCTAGGTAGAAGCTTAAGTAAGCTTAACCTAGGTATAGCTTATAATATTATCCCCCCTCCTAGCTAATCCCCCCCTAGGCGTAGGCTAGGTTGCTATTATTATCTATAACTAGTCTATATAGGGCTTTATACCTATTTACTATAGTAGTCTTTATAATAGCCTCTATAAGCTCCTAGGTAGGCTCTATATACCCCTCTTACTTAACTAGGACTTCGCGCCTCTACCCTCGCCTAACTACTTTCTATTATACTATATATATTTCCTTTATATACTACTTAAATTTGCTATTATTAGCTATAATTAGTAGTAGCTAGGGGTCTATCCTTATCTATATAAGTAAGGGGTCCTCTAGTACCCTCTAGAGGAGGTCTATATAAAACCTTAGGTAGATATTACTAGGTATATCTAACTTAATAATATATAAGCTTAGGACTCTAACTATAATATATTTATAATATAACTATAATAGCTTCTTACTAGGCCTAGGGCTCTTATAGTTAGCTATTAAAAGCTAAACCTTATTACCTACCTAGTACTCCTCTATAGGTAAATATACTAGTTCGTATTCTCCTCGCTATATTATTAGGTAGCTATAATACTTACTTAGATAAAGTCTACTACCTCTTATAGTCTTATTACTAAGAGAGTAGCTACTATATCCCCAGAGGGGGCTTCTTCTATTATATTATCTACTATAGGTATAGGGTTAGTATAATACCTATATTCTAAGAAGAATAGCGAGAGCCTAGTTATATTACTAACCTTATTATAAAGTACTAGCTAGGTAGTAGGTAGGAGCTACCCCTAGTTATCCTATACCTAGGTTATAAATACGCATAGGATAGCTTATATCTCCTAGTTTTACCTCTTAGTATTACTATTAGTTTATAGGTAGTATATAGTACTTAATAGCCTCTTTATATTAATAAGGTAGTAGAATTTAGCCTAGAAGTAGCTTACCTAGTTAGACCCTTAATTACTAATAATACTATATAAGAACCTATAAAACTAGAAGTAGGAGGTAAGGAACTAGTAAGTATAAGCTTCTACCTCTATAGTACCTATCTCCTCTAGTATTACTAACTTACCTAGCCTATTTATTATAACTTATAAATATTAGCTAGTATTATCCTTTATAAGTAGTTAGTTTATAATAAATTCTATTAAGAGGTCTAAATATAACTAGGTAGGTACTAGTAGGGGCTTTAGGAAGCTCCTCTTAGCTTACCTCTAGATATATATCCCTTTATAGATATTATAGTTCTTTATAAATCTCTATATTATTTATAATTATCCTAGCTAATAGAACTATTAGCTTACTATTTCTAGCGTATTATTATAGCTTAGGTAAGTAGTTATACTTAAGTTATAGCTCTATTAGATAATCTTTATATAGAGCTCCCCTAATAAGTTATTATTATCCTCCCTACTACGTACCTATAGCCTCCCCTTAAACGTTAGTCTCCCCTAACTATTAATATTATACTTACTTATTTAAACCTTAGCTTTTATATCTAATAGGAAGCTCTAAAGCTAGTAAGTAATTATATAATATATAGCCTTATATATTATATCCTTCTTTATAGTTTCTAGCTATAGTACTTATAGTTTAGGGTTATTATTAAAGATTATAATATCTAGGATATTAGTATAGCCCTTCTAACTTCTCCTTACTAAGGGGCTAACTATAGGGTCCCCGTAGGGGTAGGTATAGTCTAGTATTAACTATAAAACCCTCCCCTATTTCTACTTATTATCCTACCCTTATAGTATATCTTACTCCCTCTAAGAGAGGGTATTAGGGGCTACTACTTCCTTACTAGGGTAGTATTTAATAATAAAATTATACTAGGATAGCTCCTCTATTTACTAGCTCTAGCGCTCTATAAGGCGTTACTTCTTTATAAAGTATTTAAACCCCTAGTAGTTAGTTAGTACCTTAAAAGTAGTTATATTATATAGCTCTACTTTCTATACTTATAAGTAAAAAGAGATTACTAGGAGCTCCTTATTATAAATAGGGTAGTTATACTCTATAAGCGAGAGCTTTTATAAGTAGAACGCTATAGGATACTAAGTACCCTCTAGGTTAACTTATAAGAGTACCCCTCTTAATATAAATCCTAAATAATTAGTTTCTATAATAATCTTATCTTTTAAATTAAACTAATAGAGTACTAGCTAGGTATTAAAAAGCTATTTAAGCTATAAGAAGGCTTATTTTAATTATCTCCTTATTAGAATATTATATTCTTCTTAATAAGTAGTATAAGTAGTCTAATAATATCCTTATATTCTAATATAAATATATTATAATAGTTTATAAACCTTAGGAAGCTCTAGACCCCCTTTAGGGAAGTAGGGGGTAACTACTTAGTAATTACCTAGAGTTTCTTAGGGTTATAAGAGAGACCCTCTCTTATTATTATAATAAACCCTATATACTTAACCCTCTTAACTAAGAACTTATACTTTATAGGATTAAGATTTAGGCCTATATCTACTAGCCTCTAGAGGACCTCCTAAACCTTCTTCTTATAGTCTTCCCTCGTTCTATTAGAATAAATTAATATATTATTTATATAAATAGTAATAAAGTTATTAAGGAAATCCTATAGGGTATTATTAATATACTACTAGAAGCTAGTAGGGATATTAATTAGGCTAAATAAGTAAACTACTTACTTAAATAACTTATATTAAGTATAAAATAAAGTTCTCTCTTAATATTTCTTTACTACTCTTAACTTATAGAAAGCTATTACTATATCTAGCTTAGTATATTACTTAGCTACGCTTACTTAGTATAATATCTTAGAGATTAATAAGAGGGGGTAGTAGTCTTTCTTTATAATTATATTAAAAGCTTTATAATTAATATAAAAGTAAATTCCCTTACTTAGCTTCTTTATAAAGAGTATTAATACCCTAGTAAGTAAGCTACTAGCCTTAATAAACCCCTTATTTAAGAGGTTTTATAAGGTCCTTTTTAGTACTAGTAGCTCTTTTCTTAATATACTATAAAAAGGGCCCTAGGGGAGTAGTAGCTCCCTTCTATCTAGTTCTAATATAAGGTTAATCTAGTAATTTACCTCTAATTACCTAAGGGGTAATAGGTAAGCCTTATTAGGGTTAAATAGGTTAGGAAACTCCCTTAAGACCTAGTTTAGTAAATAGTATTATTAATCCTCTTTTAGTCTTAGGTTTAAAGCTTTCTTAATATTAGATAAGCTAATAGCTTATACTAATATCTCTTTAATACCCTCCTAGTACTTACTTTATTATCTTATTAAGTATTAGTAGATTATAGAGAATAAGGGTATATTAAGGAACCTTATAGCCCTTATTTCCTTTATAAGAGGAGTTTCTTCTTAATCCTTTAGGTATAGCCTAACCTATCCCCTCTTATAGTATACTTAGTAAGCTATAGCGTTATAAATAACCTAGCTTTATTCTATCTAAGGGTGCCCTAAGAGGATATTAGGGTCTAGGCTATTAATTATATATATAAAAATACACTAGGTATAGCTACTTATTTCTAAGTTAAACGCTACTATACTTAGTATATTACTTAGTAATAGTCTACTAAGTATATACCTTCTTATAAGTTAGTATCTCTTCTTAATATATAGAAAGTAGAGGTATTAAGCTAGAGAAAAGTTAATTATTATATAAGTATTACTCCTAGTATTTACTAGGGTATAAGCTAGATATCCTCTATTAACTCTAACTTAAATAATAATAAGCTTATTATTAGCTAGTTATTCCTATTTATATTCTTCTTAACTTAATATCTCCTCCTTAGTAAGCTCTAGAGCCTAATTTCGCTCTAGAGTTAGTCTTTTCTTAACTCCTTATCTTCTTCTAAGGAATTAGTTACTACTTAGTAGTTATTTATAACCTCGTAGTATATTATTTCTTCTTTTAAGGCTTTTACCTTTATAACCCTAGGTAGCTAGTCCTCCTTACTAAGGTAGTATTAAATAATATAACCTCTAGCTCTATAAGTATAATAAGTATAGGGGTCCCTTATACTCTTTTAAAGTTATTAGTATTATACTAGGGAAGTACCTAAGGAGGATCTAGAGTTTTAGTAGTTATAATATCTTACTTCCTTAACTTATAAGATATATATAGCTCTAGTTATATAAGTATCCCCTTTAGTATCCTTAGTAGTAAGTCTCTAGTAGGTTACTAGGTAGTTACTAGTAACTTTCTAGCGCTCTACTTTCTATATAATACTCTAGATCTTTAAGAGCTAGCTATTATAATTAGCTAGTAAGTTAATAGTAATTAGCTAATCCCTTAGCCTAGGGGTAAAGGAGGCCTCTAGAAGTAAGATCTAAACTTAGCTAGGCTAGTTTATATTACTTATATTAGCTAGTATTTACTTAAATCTTAGTAGGAAAGTTACTAGGGATTTATTCTCTTTCTACTAGAGGGTTTATAATTAGGCTATAGCTTATAACTAGATATTTAAGTCCTTATATATCTAATCTAGGTAAGCTATAAAGTCCTTAGGGTTATATTTCCCCTTACTCCCCCTAGCTCTATAGAAAGTAAAGACTACCTACTAGGCTATAATATCTAAGTAGGAGTTAATAAGGTATTATACCTCTATATCTATAGTATAGAACGCCCTATTTATAGTAATCTTATACTTTATCTATTATACCTAGGTAGTATATTCCTTCTACTTACTTAAAAACTTTAGGAGTAGGGGTAGTAGCTTCTAGTATATTATACTAGGTATTACTAATACCTTACTAATAATACTTATAAGGGTCTATATAGCTATACGTTAGCTATTCCCCTGCTTAACCTCTTATAACTATTACTAGAGGGACTTTATTATTACTACTAAATCAGCTTATAATAGCTTATCTTAAGTTTTAGCTATATTATTATTAACTATCTTACTAACTAGTAGGGAGTAGCGCTTAACCTATTATTATTATTATAATAATAAGCTTAAATATATAAGGGGTTAGACCTAAGTTTACTTAATAAGAGGTTACTATAATATTATTTATTTAAGCTAAAGAGGAAAAGGGGAAGTTTTCCTCTCTAGTAGAGATTTCGCTAGTTTATAGGGAATAACTAGGTAGGCCCTAGGTAGGCCCTAGGTAGGCCCTAGGTAGGCCCTAGGTAGCTCCTTAAGGCGGTAAACCTAGGCAGAAGCCTACGTAAGCTTAACCTAGGCGTAGCCTATAATAGCGACTAGCTATATTATATTAAAGTAATAATATAGGTTTAAGTTATAAGTAGCTAGAAGACTAGTGCTATACTTATTAATTATAGAGCTAATAAGAATATTATAAACTAGAGGATTATAACTAATACCTAACTAAAGGCTAACGAGGCGGGACTTATTAAGGGAATATAGGTATCTAATAGACCTAACTATAGTATATAAAAGTTAGTAACTTAAATAACTAATAATATAAGTATCTAGCGGATAGCTTTATATAATTTTAAAATTAGTAATAGTAATAGTTATAACGCTATCCTAGGGATTCCTTAGTATATAATAGAGGGCCCTAATCTTAATTAGAGGGAGTTAGGCTAAACCTTTCCCCTATATAAGAAGAGTATTTACCTTATTATAACTATAAAAGAACTTAAGCGTACTAAGAACGAAGTAAGAGTAGTACTTATAGGAGTACTATAAGTTAACTATATATTAACTACTAACTACTAGGAGGATACCTAAGACCCTAAGGATACTTAGGGAACTAAAATAAATATCTTATTAGAGTACTAGGACTTTAAGAAAGTATTTAATATTAACCTAGTAAGAACTATACTAGAGTTTAGAACTACTAGGAGCTACCTTATTAACCTAGAGCCTAGAACTAAGCCCCTATTTAAGCTTATTTACTTATTAGCTAAGAAAGAGTTAGAAGAGTTAAGAGATTATATCTATAAAGCCTTATAAAAGGGATAAATTTACTTATTAATAAGCCTAATAGGGGTACTAATCCTATTTATCTTAAGAAAGGGAGGTAAGTTAAGGTTATATATAAACTACTAGGAGCTTAACTAAGTAACTACTAAGAACTATACTACCTTCCCTCTAATTAATAAGATCTTTAACTAGCTCTCTAGAGCTAAGCATTTTACTAAGCTTAACCTTAAGGATATATATTATTAAGTAAGGATCTAGGAGGGAGATAAGTAGAAAATAGTATTTTATATATAATATAGCTATTATAAATATTATATTATACTATTTAGGCTTATTAATATACTTACTACCTTCTAGATATTTATTAATAAGTTATATATAAGCCTAGTTAACGTTATTTATATTATATATTTAGATAATATCTTACTTTTTACTAATAATATAGACTCCTATATAGAAGCTATAAGATAGGTACTTACTTAGTTAGGAGCTAATAGCCTCTATATAAACCCTAATAAGTATAAATTTTATAAAGAGGAGATTAAATTCCTTAGGTTTATAGTCTTAGTAAATAGAGTTATTATAAAATATAAGAGAGTCTAGGTAATAGCTAAATAACTAGTACCTATTATAATATAAGAGATTTAATAATTTCTAGGATTTATAGGGTTCTATAGGAGATTTATTAAGAACTACTCTAAGATTTATAGCTTACTTACTAACTAACTTACTAATATAGCTAAGGGATAGCTAGTAATAAATAGGGAGGTATTAGTTACTTTCTATTAGCTCTACGCTTTATTTATAAAAGTACTTATATTATATTACTTTAATCTTATACTCCTAATTTAAGTTAAAACTAATATATTAGACTTTATAATAGGGGTAATACTAAGCTAGTTAGAGGGGGATATATAGAGACTAGTAGTATTTATATCTTAGAAGCTTAAGG